>LOJH01008062.1:0-16264 GCA_001685095.1 Ellobius talpinus | reverse complement strand
GCCTGGTCTACAGAGCTAGTTCCAGGACAGCCAGGACTACACAGAGAAACCCTGCCCCCCCAAAAAAAGAAGGGGAAAGGTGGTAAGACTTTAAAGAATAAAGGCATGTGGTCCTGCTGGGCTGTGAACATTTCACAGTTTACCTTTGTGTTGAATTAGAAGTGAGAGCTAACTAACAGAGATCGAAAACCTGCTTGTGACCGTCATCAAAATAATCCTTCCAACTACTGATCTCAAGTCTCCCCCCTCACTTAAAAGCTTTTATTCTCATCTGATTAAGGAAACCAAGTCTTAGACAGCCAGGTTGTGTATCTGGGATATGAGCTGGGATGTAAATACAGATCAGCTCCCACTGATGGCGCTTTTAACCAGTGGGCTGCGGTTTGGACACTGTTTGCCTGCCAAATATGAGCAGGATGCCTCCATGTGTTCTGTATGCCCAGCCCACTTCTGCCTACTTTTTCTCTAGCAGTCCACACCTATAATCTTCTGCAGAGGACTTCCCAGCAGCTGCTCAGTTTATTCAAATCTAGAGAGCCAGATGTGGGGGGGTGAGTGGGGGTGAGTGTTCATCCTGAAAGCCAGTGCCTGCCAGGCAGGAACGAACCAAGGTTCATCCCCCTGACTTGCCAAGATCAATTCTGGTATATAATTAACACTCCTGAGCTCCCCAGGGGTCAGGCAGGAACAGAAGTTTCACATACCCTCCTGCAGAGTCCCCTCTTTCCTTGTGTGGCTTCCCTGGCTTCCCCAGAAGCATTTCCTCAGGAAAACACTTGCTCATGACCCCTATTCAGGGACTGTTTCTTGGGAGCCCAGCCAAAGACAATGTCTCTGTATTTGGATTCAAGTTCATCACAAATAATTCCTCACAGAGGAAACGTGTAAGCACACCCTGTAATGGAATAGACAAAGGTCATGGCTGCCAACACATTTAGGTGTGAAGTACCACATCTGTTGTGACTTGAGATTAGAATATCCAAGGAGGACAAAACCTACCTTCTAGGAAGACCATTTTGATGAATAATAAGGACTAAAGAATGTATTTCTTCCACGTGCACCCCCAGAAGAGCGGCCATATTATCAGAAGAGGCTTGAGTGATCAGCCCAATGCTGTCTGAGAACAGAGAAAGGGTTAGGCCTAACCATGATGGTTGACAAACAGGAAGGGACGCACTGAAGAGACTTGAGACACAGTCTGAAGGCTTCCACAACAAAGCAATGCTCTCCCATGGCCCCATCGGAGCAAAGAGTTTGCATTTATAGACCACAGAACCCAGTTGTACCCCTTGCCCCGGAGAGGGGAATTTGGTTCACTAAAGATTATCCTATTGGCATGTAGTGACCTAGGAGAGATGGCATTTATGCAGCTAAACTGGGTGAGTTCCTAGCCTGCATTCAGAACTTCTGGATAACCCAGACCCCCTTGAACTCATGATCCTCCTGCCATAGCCTCCCAAGGATCGGGGTTACAAGTGTGAACCAGCACCTAGCTTCTCCCTCTGTCAATTCTTTGACTTGTGTGAGCCTGGCAAGTTATTTTTACATCTCTGAGCTTCTGTTGTGAGAAGGGGGGCAATAAAAGTAATGGCCTCACATGTTCACTGAGAGGGTTATGTTCTGCTCTATCACAAAATTCAGAAAACAAGTGGTCAGTATTACTAGTGTTATTTTGAGTCGTAAGTTCCTGCCTTTGAATGCATTTGGTAATAGCACTGGGCTCAGAGAGCCCATGAGGAAGTGGGTATGTCCATGCATTGCTGTGGGCAAAGAACATGACGTCCTTCACTAGGAAATAGAGCCTAAAAAGCCAGCTCCAAGACAAGGGAGTCTGGTTTCACTGCCCATTGTTCTTCCCTTTGTGGCAGCACTTTGACATGGCTTATTCTAATTTGCCTGCTATTATCTGTCTATTGCTGGGAAGAGAACTCTTTTTAATACTTGATTTTTATTAGCGTGCATGGATTATCCGTGTTTCGTGATGGCATTTTCATACATACATAAAATGCAACCTTATTGTGTGTACCCATGACTGACTGAGTCTTGCTTCCTCTAGTCTCCTTCCTCCTCCTAATTCTCCTACTTCCATTTATCTATTTATTTGTTATTTAATTACTTTGGATGACCCAGTGCATTGCATTAGATTGCCTACAGATTCCCGAGTGAGGGGTCATTTAGAGCAGTGTGGGGCTTTTACCACTGGAAAAAATGTCTGTTCCTTCCTGCAGCAATCATTAACTGCCTGTTGACACTCAGGGTGCGGTGGACCCTCGTGAGCTCGCTCCATTACCTACCATTATCTGCCTATGGTTCCTCCTTGGGAGCCTCATGAACACCGCACCCCTGCTGTGGCTGGATGCTGACAGGCCCAGTCTTGCACGGATCTTGTATTAGTCATCTCAGCTGCTGTCAGATCCAGAGGTGACAGTCGTGATCCAGAGGGTGACAGTCGGGCCGTGTTCTGACAAGTGCTCTGCTTCACTCCACTCCTGGCTCTTGTATTTTCTTTTTCTGGCCCATTTTCCAGGATAGTCTCTGAGCCTTGGATGGGGCTCCCATTCATGGCCAAGCATTCAATCATCTCTTATTTTCATTACTTTGATGAGTTATGAGTCTCTGTAGTTACTACTGTCCACTGCCAAAAAGGAGTCTCTCTGACCGAAGCTAACAGCAGCGCTGATCTATGGATATAAATATAATCATTCCAATGACAGTGTGATGGGCACATTCTAACCATTTAGCAGAATGGCAGCCGCAGATTATCTTACCGTACCCTATCCAGACACGCGCTTTTGACCAGGTTTGCAGTACCAGACATGGATTCCATCTTGTGAAGCAGGCCTCAGCTCCGACTAGAGAGCGGTTAGGTCCCCTATAACAGAGTTGCCACTATTGTACTAGGGGCACTTCTCTGCCCAGTCAGTAGGGTCACATGCAGGGACCACAGCTGAATAAGACTTTTGATGGCAGCCTCGCCCTGTACCTGCATGACACCCTCTGGCATGCTGGCAGGAAGGAGACAGGAAGGGAACATTTTGGGAGGCAGGACACTGCACCATTGTGGCTGCATAATTTAGCAGCCAAGTACTAGATTCTCAATAAACGTCTGTTGTTGAACAAAGGTTGAGCCATATGCCAGCCACAGGGATCTGGGCAGAAATATTCTACAAGAATCAAACTAAAAGAAGAGAAGAAATTATGTGATATTTTCCAAAGAAACCACATCAACGATGGATGGAAAGGAGGAAGAGACAGAGGAAATGGAGGAGAGAGAAGTGGGAGGGGGGAGTGAACGGGACAGAGGGAGGAAGTAAATCAATAGTAGGAAAATTTAAGAATTTAATGTATATTTAATTAGTTAAGATACCACTAGCTATTATTAAAACTTAAGAAGTCTAGACAGCAACAGAAAAAAAACCTCAAACTATAATTCTTACATGAAATACATTTTTATCAGAAGGATGACTCCCACCCTGATACATGTGATCAAGGGCTAAGGGGGGCTTTGGACACAGGCTATATTGTAGGAATGACATTTGGATGAATTCTTTTTCTTATTTAATATCTCCACGAGTATTGCTACACATTTCATGCATGTGAAGTTAGATATTTTTAAATAAAAGCAAATGGTTAATGCTCCATGACAAATGATGTCATGTTTCCAGACATCAGTGACCTCCCATGGCTCCTTCTACCCCAGGAGTTGGGCTTTTACCAGTTCCTGTTACAGCACTCAGAGGCTCTGAAGGGTCAGAGGCAATAGAATGTGTTTGATGTATATGTTGTCAAAGCTCAATGGGAAAACAGAGTCATACCAAGCCAGGATCGATACGGGATGTGAAAGGTTGACTCCTAACTCAAAAAGTACTTTCTAAATAATTTGAGTGTCTGCTGTATGCCAGTCCCTTGTCTAAGTGCTAGGATTCGAAAAATAAGGAGGCAAACTTCTAGCCCTCAAGGAAGCTCAGAGCCGCCCAGGGAACTGAGGCCTGGAAGTAACAGCTATGGTGTGGTATGATTAGTGTTAAGACAGCACATGTATTAAATACCATAGAATGTTGATTGGGGGATGTTTGGTACAAAAAATAGTAATTTCTTCTGAGAGACAGGCAGGGATGTTACAAGGCTGCAGGAAATGGCTAGACCCCAAGGAAGGTAGAACACCCTGGCTTCACCAGATCCAGGAGCTGGAAGGAGAAATACCATAGCAACCAGGCATTTAAGCCAGGAGTCTCCCCCTCCTGCTCTGGGTGCCTCTCTCCCCTCTCCATCTCTTTGTTCCTTCTGGGTGAATGCACCCTCCGTCTGTCCTTCCTCTGTACTCTTTTTGCGTACAAACCCCGCTTTCTCTGTTTCCTTTCTCTATTTCCTTCCCTCAAATGGCCGCCAGTTCCCCACAATCTTCAGACCCAACACTAAACAGCTTGTTGGCATCATTGAGTCCTAACTCCAAACTCCTGAGAAAGAAAACCGTGTAGGGCAGTCTTGGATCTGGCCTAATGTGGTTGGTTCAGGACTCAAGAGCCTGCTTGTTGTCGGTTGATTTAGCAAAGGGAGAGAAAGGGATTTGGGAAACAGACAATGACCAGCCTATCTCTTCACGGGAGAACCAGTGGCTAACTCTGACGGGGTATACCAAGAAGATAGTCTGGGATTGACTTTTGTGGGTGATGGTGAAGAAGTTCAAGTTGCAAGTTAAATTTCAAAGTAGCCGACTGGTTTATGGAAGGAAAGCTGCAAATCACATGGCTGTTTTCGCTTGTTCTGAAGGAGTCTCCAAGATGCCACTGTCCTGGGAACTACCAGGATTATTTTCCACAGACACATCCAGAGAACCAATTTCCCTTGTATCCATCACCAGTTCCAACCGCAACAAAAACAGAGTCCCGGGAAGCGGTCTGGTTCCTCAGAGGGATCTGAAGAATCCTTTGAAGTTTAAGATTTTTGCTGCATACTGAATTAAAAATATGTGCAGACATGCACACATATACTCATACTTGCACATATTCAGATGCATGCCATACATATACATGTTCACAGACATACACATATACAAACACACATGCTTACACACACACACATGCATTCGTGTATTTTCTGACTGTTTACCCTGTTTTTCACTAATGTATAGAGCAACTTCTCCCATCAAATAGTTGAGAATTATTTTACAGCAGCGTGTGTTACAGTCTTTCTTTCCACTGCATGTAAATACAGTGTATTTATAGACACAGAGACTGTGTGTAGATGTCGGCTGAAAGTCAGCTTTGTGGGTGTTTTAAGCAAGGGAGCTGTCAGTTTACAAATTATTTCTGTTTTGAACATTGGTTCTTCCCATGTCTACCTTTCTACCACCATTAGCATGCTTCCGTGTTATCGTCAGCATGCTTCCGTGTTACACAGGCTTTCAGCGGGGCCCTAACTGCTTTACCCGCTACCACCAGATTTTATATCCTTGCATGCATTCCTTGCCAAATGGTTCTTCCTGAATGCCAGCATCTTTTATTCCACTGGACCCACCAAATCAAGTCCAAAGTCTGTGTTCTAGGGCATGGCTTGGCACGGTCCTCCAGACTTCATGTGCTGAAAAACTAGACGTCAGGCCTTTGGGAAATAGGATTAGATGTCAGGAGAGTGAGACCTGTGTGGTAGCACAAGTGACTCTATAAGAAGGAGAAAAGGGAACTTGTATGCTCCTCTCTCTAACCCTGTGTTGTTCTCCACCAGTGGCAATGCAGCAGGAAGGCTTTGTCTGTGATGTCCTCACTGTGTAACCCTGCAGCAGGAAGGCTTTGTCTGTGATGTCCTCACCGTGAAACCCTGCAGCAGAAAGGCCCCGCTCGAGGCTGGCACCATGTTCTTGGACTACTGCTTCTGAGCTGTGAGCCATATAAACATCTATTATTTGCCCAACCTCAGGCATCCTGTTACAGCAGCAGAAAACGGATTAAGACACCTTGGCCTCCAACATCGTTAGAATGTAGTAGCCATAGGCCTTTCAAACCCTATGCTAGCCCTTCATGCTTCAGGTAAACTGAATGACTGTGCTGCTAGATAACTAAACGCATGTAGAGTTGTCCAGTCAGAATTTAGTTTCCCTTCTGTTTTCAGTAGATAGTTTTCCTTTTCAGCTATCAAGCTAACCTCACCTTTCTACTGTGTCTTTGCTAGACATTCAGCAGGAAGTGGTTGCATCATCCTTCACATACCCACAAACTTAGCACATACGTGTGTGCGCGCGCAGTTCCCTGTCCTGCATGTGCTGTGGCTGCTCATTACCGTCCACTCGGGATGAGACAGCTCCCTTATCCATCTGTGCTTCAACCAATGGAGCTCAACCTTGCTTCTCCTTGAGCAATTGTTAGAAGGGTCTGGGAAATCAAAATCTATCAAGCTTGAAGAGAAACAGGAACAAGAAATTAAGGAGGATGGTGACTAAGAAACACATCTGTCTTCGTGGGTTTCTGGGGCCACTGTGGCTGACAGTGTTGCTCTTGACTGCCTTTAACAAGATCATCACATGCCTGCACATCCGCTGTTCAGGAATTCTATGCTCTCTTTCTTTGGTCCTCTAGAACAGAGAGTCTACACCCTGGGCCGAGCGAATCTGAGAAACGGGATCATCTGTGTACACCCTCCTCCCAAGAAGGAAATGGAGATTTTTTCCCCCTTAATCTTTCCCTGAGGGGGTTAAACCTCTAGTGACCCAACAGCCATACATGATAAGGAGCTGATCATGCATAAGAGGGTGACACAAGCTTGAACCCACAAAATGATGCATGTCAACAGCATGTTTGCATGAGTTTGTATTCATTTAAGTTCCGTTAGATCATTTCAGACATAATGAAAGGCCTGCTCTCTCCTGGTTAAAATTGTCACGTCAGTCTTTTAATTTGCTTCTTTTATATGCACAATATGTAGGCGTATATACGCCTACCTATGTATGCATTTCTGTTGTAGTTCTGGCTGTGCAGACTCAGTAGGAGCAGGTGGACAATGACCTGTGATAGTGCTGATAATGAAATGTTCTTCATCAACGGATTACCGGGAACAAAGCCCCCAAGTTCATTCCTCCTTCCTCCTTGCATGGACAGACACTGTCTTGTTAACAGCCTTGAAGCTGTCATCTACCATGATACTCCACTTTTTTTGTTTTGTTTTTTTTTTCAAGACTGGGTTTCTCTGTATAGCTCTGGCTATCCTGGAACTTGCTCTGTAGATCGGGCTGACCTTGGATTCAGAGATATTTATTTATCTCTGCTTCTAGGTGCTGGGATTAAAGATTTTCACCATGCCTGGCTTGACGTTCTACTTTTAACCTCCCCCATGATCCATGTGGTGCATTGGAGAGTGTGCACGTTCCCCGCTAAAGGCTGGGTTTTCCCACCTCTCTGCATGTGGTCTGGGCCTGATATGAAGACAGTGAACATGATGTTCAAGCCTTGATTGCGTGCCTCTCCCAGGCCTGGGTAGAAAGTGATGTACACGCCTCCATGTGTGTGCCTCTCCCGCACACGCCATTCTCTTTCTGTCCTCAGAATCTGCTCCCCATGCTGTGCCGGAGCCTAAGCAGCCATTTTTTTTTCTCATGGAAAAGAATCAAGACCCTGACCACTAGTCAGTTTGAAAGTCAAGTGTCCCGGCAGATACTACACGAAGCAGCTCTAGATAGCACCTACCTATCCCTGGCCTAGTATCAAAATTACAAGACTCTAACCGTGGAGATAGCGTCAAGCCACTTGGTTTTGGCCTGATGGACACAGCCCCTAGTTGCTTCTGATTTTTTTTTCCTAGAGGGACAGGAAAGCTCTTGTCTCTGGATAAGAGCCAGAAACTTGAGCCTCCAGTTTCCAGTCCCAATGTGAACTCCTAAGTTCTCTGCCATTTAAGCCTCTGTGTATGGATGCTTTACCTGTGGGTGTGTCTGTATACTGTGTGCGCACGGTGCTGGAGCATGGCAGGACAGGGAGCAGATCCTCTGGGGCTGGCATCACAGACAGTGGTGAGACACCAAATCTTCTGGAAGAGCAATCAATGCTCATAACAACTGAGCCATCCTGTAGCCTCCCACTTAAGTGCCTTTAATCAAGGTTTCTAGATATTTCTAAGAGCCGTTAATTTTGCCCTCTAACAAAATAATCTTTCTAGCATCTAACATCTAAACATCTAAACTCCAAAGAGAGCAAGTGAATGAGGGAAACATTGATACTTCCATTTTATTTAGGCCTCTTTATCACAGCTTCCTGGAGGCCAATGAGCAGTCACCGATCTCTCTGATTTTGGCCTGCCCTAGTAGGTGGATCAGCTTCCATCTACTGCCCACACTTTGGCTGTTTGCATGGTACCTTATTAAGCCCACAGAAGCTGCCATAACCTACATCACCTTGTGGCAAGGCAGTTGGATGTCTCTCCCTCAGGTGCTGCTTTCTAGACCCTGCACTTTCATCTGTTTGATGCCCTTCAGAGGTTTTAGCATCACTCCAGCACCATCAATCGTCAATCGGGTTCCCTCTTTCAGCTCTGCAGAGGGGCTTTGTCTCCTAGTTCTGAGAACAGCAGCAGGATGGGTTGCAGGGACTCCTGGGGTGACAAACCCAGGGGAGTCTTTTAGAACATCCCCTTTCCTTTAGGTGGGAATACAAACACTCCAGTAAAAATCAGAACACCCAGTAGCTGGGAAAGATGGCTTTCTATGAGACAGCTGAGGTTCTTCCAAACCAACAGCTGCTCTCAAATCAAGCCTCCACGGTTGAGATCCCAGCACTTATGAAAAACCTTGGCAAGCTGAACGGATCCTGGGTGCACACCATCCTAAGGCTGGGGAGTGATGGCATGAAGATCCTGATGCGTGCCCTGGGAGCCCTCTAGTCACCTAAATAAGGACATCTTCTTTAGAGTAAAGGGTTTTCAATCACAGTTACAAGCTGGCATTTTGTAGGTACACAAGAATGCATGGTTCACTTAGTAAGTGAGGAAGCCTAAGAACAGCAGGTGGGGTGACATCAAGACACTACAGCAGTGTCCCCAAATGTACCTTCTGTGTCCTTTGGGGCTTAGAGATCAATGGGTCTCTGGTTTAAATTGCCTAGTTGCTTTTCAAAACAAAAAAAATCTATGCTGCAGAGCCCCGATAGGCCAGCTGTGTCAGAAGTACAGGATGAAGACCAGGATAACATTCTTAACACTGTCAAGTGACTTCAGCATTCAGGTGACTCTGAGAACCACACCTGGAGCCTTGGGAAGACCAACACTTAAGCTCACATGGGTGCCAGTGGAGCAGCCCCTTGGAAGCCAAAGGACTGAACCTAATCTCGCATAGCTAGGCATGTGATTTAGGTTGCCTTCTGCTGTGAAGAACAGAAAACTCCGGCAATCAATAATGAGCTACTTAAAATAACATGGGTCATTACTTCCTATAGCGTGGAGGCCTAAGTAGGGCAGACCTAGGCTTGGCTGACTGAGCTACTTTACCATAATCTTCCACTTTCCACCTGCCATTCCTGCTTGCTGGAGTTCTTCTTGCCTAGTTCCCTACAGTTCTAAGAGGGTTTCCACAGTTCTGGGCAGCAGAGGGAGGGGTGAAGCCCCAAAGACAGTCTCAATCTGCATCTAAGGTCTAGAAGTTTCCAGAAAGGCCTCCTTGCCCAAGAGAAGAAAGTTACTCTTGCCACGGGGTTTGGGAGCAGTGAGCCCTCTTCCTGGGGGCCAACAACTGAAGGCTCAGGGTTCTACTGTCAGGGCTGAAGGAACCACGGTGCCTTCAACACCAACAGGGTCTGAAGTCAGGCTGGTTTGTGGGCAGGAAGATGCCTAAGGAGGTTGCTCTGAGAACATTTGATATAGTATACAAAAGTGTGTACACTGGGTGCTGTTTCTATACACACCTTTAAAGTTCCTTTTGAAGAAAAAAAACCCTAAATACTGTTTTCTAGTTTCCACAAGTAGTCCTCCTCAGAAGCAGTCTGAACTATTGATCCCTGTTCCCCATAGGTGGCCAGAATGCTCCTTAAAATATTCTTCATGAACCTCCTACAGTTTAGCTTTCTGCCACTCAGCTGCCAGGTCTTCCATGAGAAGAGAATACTTACAAAGGAAACCCAAAAGAGAAGCAGAAAGAAATACTGTCACAAAATAAAGAGTGCATTTGGGGAGCATTGAGGGTTTTCACATATATCATTTGCTCAGTTAGTCCTACTACTGATTACTACTGACTGGCATGCTGAGGGTTTCACATATATCATTTGCTTAGTCCTACTACTGATTACTACTGACTGGCACGCTGAGGGTTTCCGCATATATCATTTGCTCAGTTAGTCCTACTACTGATTACTACTGACTGGCACGCTGAGGGTTTCCGCATATATCATTTGCTTAGTTAGTCCTACTACTGATTACTACTGACTGGCACGCTGAGGGTTTCCACATATATCATTTGCTCAGTTAGTCCTACTACTGATTACTACTGACCGGCATAGTTAACTCCTATTGTTGGATTGCTTAAATAATAGCATCTATGTCAAAGGGAGTACACAATATGTGTTATGTGCTTTCAAACCAATAATCATTTTACATATATTCATGTTAAAGTAATAATGAATATCATATTTTTATATTATTATGAAGCTTCTGGCAATGGCCAGATGGTTCTAATATAAAAAGTCGGTATAGACTATGTAAGTCAGGAAGAATCTCCAGAAATACAAACATGTGTGGTATCTTAGACAGGAGACTGCATTCTAAGAAGATCCAAGCCAGCTATGGATTTCAATTAATAATGATTGTACTCACTTTTGCAATTATACCTGCCATATTAACATCAGGTATGAACAATAGGGAAACTGGATGTGGGGCACGAAGCTGCTGCCCTATTTGTGTGACTTTTCTACAAATGCAACATGATTCTAAATTTTAAATTTTATTAACAAACCATGTGTGATGGTTCATACTGTAATCCCAGCATTCAGGAGGCTGAGGCAGGAAGATTGCTGAATTTAAGGCCAGGCTTGGCTACATAGCAAGAACTTGCTTCAAAATAAGATGGCAAAAAAAATCATTAACAGATAAAGGAGGATCCTGACTGGGTGTTGCAGAAATGTTATTTATTGCAAATGAGGAAAGAAGAGATCAGTGTTCCATGTTTGGTAAGACAACGAGAGCAAGAGCAGTCAGGTCACCTAAGAAAGGAAGAAGTCCCAGGCGTGGTGGTGCAGGCCTCCTTTAATCCCAGCACTTCGGAGGCAGAGGCAGTTGTGCCTGAGGCCAGCCTGATCTTCATAGTGAGTTCCAGTGAGTTCCAGGACAGATAGGGCTGCACAGAGAATCTCTGTCTTGAAAAACAAACAAAGAGGAAGAGGAAGAAAAGAAGTAAAAACAGACAGGAGATCCATAAACATCCACAGATGTCAGAAGAAGCCTTAAGATGAAGGTTCGGGAGGCAGGACACGATTGCTCATATGTGTCCAGCTTAAAAGGGTTCAAAACACACGGTGTTGCATACGGGGTTTCCGAATCCCAGAAGAATCTGTCCAGACACCGAAGATGATGGGTGAGGTCACTGGACATACATAGGGCAGGGTGGCAGCTCCTGGGAGACTCAGCAAACGCCTGGGTGGCTTTCTAAAGGAAAGAACGGAGACCTGAGATGGGCTTGCGCCTGAGATCTTCTGTTGAGTTCTGGAAACGGTTCACTTAGCTCTTTGAAAGTGGGCCCATTGCTTCCCGTTCTCTGCACGCTGCCTCTCCTTCAAACCCTTAGCTCCGAGAGAAGCTGTTTCTTTGTGTTCTTGGTGTGGGTGTAATGATATGTTTGAGAATTTTGAAGACTTGATCGTGAAACAAAACGTTCTGTGTTAAACCACAGCGTTATCAATAACCCTAACTAGCTCCCGACTCGCGCTTATTTCCTGGCTGGACTCGTTCCCTGCATATCCCAGCCTACAGTTGGAAGAGTAAAGCCGAGCGTAGTAAGGGCATCTAAACAGGCAGAGCCACTCTTGGGCAGAATTAGAAAGAAGGCAATGTTCCTCCGGGTGCCCACCCACTTCCCTTCCATATGTCTCTGAGCACTAATTCCTTCCTTTCCGTTAATGAGAGGATTAGAGCTCTCAAGCTTCAGCAGCATGGCAGAGTTCTCTGTGACACCATTACCTCCCCACCCGCCTTCCCCTGGCTCCGTGATTATATCACGCCTCAGCCCTTGGCACGTACTCGAGAGGCACCCCCGGTCTACACTAGGGACTGACAAATACCCATTGAGTATGCTAGCTCATGCCTGTAATCCTAGGACTTGGGAGGCTGAGACAGGAGGACAGCCAGGAGTTTGAGGCAAGTTTAGGAATATGCTCACTAGAGTTGGAAGTTAGAAATGCACTGTCCTTTGTGTAAGAATGGGGCAAGTAGGAAAAATACATGTACATATACATATGTGTATCTATTCATATTTTGTTTAAGTAATAAGCTATATAAATAACGAATCAGCATCTACAGAGAAAGGGGTAAGCGAGTGAGACAGAAGGTCAGGGAGTGGGAGTCTGAATCCATGTTACAGCTTTTGGATTTTTTTAGTCTTGAAAATGTATTCTGAGATGTGCATGGGCCTCTGAGGGGGTGATAGACAGCCTGTTTAGGGACAAGCACCTCCCAGTCACTTATTCTCAGCACACTGAGCAGTTAGGAGTCTCTGCGCCTCATGGCTGCTCACTGTAAACACAGAGCAGCCGTGGGGACCCAGATAAAACCACAAAAAACATGCAAGTGCACGGGTGTTTTTAGGGCTAACCCCAAAGGGGTCACGACACCCAGGTTGAGAACTGCTGGTATATACTGTACAAATTCAAAGTGGATACAGGGGCTTTCTTTATGTTTCTGCTGTTGGGGAGTTGAATCCAGGACCTCCTTGCCACTGAACTATGTGCCCAGGACTACATATTTTCTCACATGTTTTTTATTTGAGGTCTAAGTTGTGGGCTCTCGAACTGTTTTGACCAGGAGGATGCAGAGGGAGTGACTCTATGCTGGGGCCTGGCTTGGGCATTAAAAAACAGCAGCTTCTACCGGCCCCTGCTTACTGGAATACTGGCCTGGAGCCCAGAGCCTCCAGGCAAGAGACAGTCTACCCTGCTAGAGAGACCTCTCCAGAGAGAAAGGGGCTGGCTCTTAACCATTGTGGCATAGATCATAGGAATTACCTAGTGAAGCACTGAGTCCTGGTCCCCAAAACAGTCAAATGTGGCCTCTGTCTTAGGCTACCAAGCTTTATGGTAGTTTGTTACACACACACACACACACACACACACACACACACCACACACACAGCAAACATATCACACACACACCCATCATACACACACACACTACATACATCTCACACACGGCAAACACTTCACACACATATCCATCATACACACACCACACACACTTCACACACAAAGCAAACAAATCACACACACCCCATCAAACACATGCACACACCTCTCACACACATACACAACATACATACACACATAATACAGCAAACACATCTCTCTCACACACACATGCACACACCTCTCTCACATATCGACCATACATACACACATACACACACACACACACACACACACACTTTTAAAAAGTGCAGGAACCCAGCTTGAGAACATTTAGACATGTGGCGATTTAAAATGCTGCAAGGACAAAATGCTGTCCTGAATTTTGAATACTTAAATATTTTGGCCCACCAAGGACCAAGTTTTTCACAATTTTGTCCTTGGCATTAACTGTGGGCTATTTGAAGAAGAGACCTTCAAACCCTACTGGGCTTGAAGGAATGGCTAGCATGTTGGTATGCAACATATTTTTATTTAATGAATGAGGACTTTCATCCCAGTTAATTCATGGTGGGACATCACCTAAAGATATCAAAATGAGAGGAAAGTTACTAAGTTATGTGTTCTCAAGAACGGCAAGTAGCCTTTGTAAGTCAGCAGTTCTGAAGTAGAGGGGACAGGAGACCTTCAGCAGGTACCCCGGATCTGCAGGAGCCCTCAAACACATTCTTCTTCTTTTGGGAAAAGTGACACCACCATTATTTACCTGAGTACCAGAGGACAGACATCCATGGCCCAGGTGAGGAGACTGCATTCTCTGTGGAACCAGCGATCTCTCCAACTGCATCTGCCAGCAGCCGCTCTGTGAGGCGGCTCACTGCAGAAGGAGCCCAAGGCGTTGTGACTGGAAAGTGGCTGAGAGGACCACAACTTTCCCAGAAGTTCAATGTTAGATCATTTTTCTGGGGTCAGTTGGGAGGATCCTAGGCTAGTCCATCACCAGGGTCAGACGAAGGTGTCTTGAAATAGATTTACACTGTAGGTGGACAGAGATGGCCTGGTGGGCAGCTGGACAATAAACAAACATGGAAAATGAAGAAGTACTCTGGGCCCATGAACAAGTAGACACGAATCTATTCAAGGGCAGCAGTTTGGGGAGAGTGACCTTACAATGACTGTGGTTACCATGGCAACTGACTCTCAGGCTACCTGTAATACTGTGCATGGGTGAAATTCAAGCTACAGGTTCTATGACTCTAGGAACGCCAGTTTTCTTTTAGGGATCTTGGATAAGAGCAGAAGCACCAAATTTCACCCCAGGGTGCCTCATCTACCCTGGTCAATGAACAGATGCTCAAGAGAGTGAGGTGTGGAAGGCAGCCTGGGCTAAACGGCCTGTGCTAGAGGCCAGAATGAAGAGGGGATTCCAGTACCGCCCTCTGGGCCACTGTAGGATGGAAAGACGTACAGCTTGTTACATGGCCGAAGTCAGATATCTCATTATGTGATGCACTGTTGGCTGAGTGAGCTCCTGGATAACCGGATTTATCTGGAGCACATGCAAATGAGCCTGCTAAGAAGAGAGCAAGCTGCACCAGGAGGGGAGAATGACATTGGATGACCGATAGCCTCACAGGTCCTCTGGACATATAATAGAGACACACAGGGAAAGGCCAGGTGAAGACAGAGGTAGGTTGGGAGTTACACTGTAGCAAGCCAAAAACACTAAGGAATGCCAGAAGCCAAGAGGCAGGAAAGGGCCCCCACCCTCAGGACCACCAGGTCTTGTTTGGATCTCATTTCCAGGCTTTTAGCCCCAGCACTGGGAGAGAACACATTCTTGTTTTAAGTGACCTAGTTTGAGGGACTTCGTGTGGCAGCTATGGACGTTAGCATATATGAATTTCTTGAATGTTCTTGATTTTGAAAAAATAAGCACATATTCACACACGTGTGTGTGCGCACTGGGGAAAGTATGCAGGAAAGTGGCACAGCACATGCAAGCATGCAAGATTGTGTAGCAAAATGTTAGTAATAATTATTTTTTTAAATATGCATTTATTAGTGTGTGTACATTCTTCTCTCTGTGTGTACATTCTTGTGTGTGTGTGTGTGTGTAGGGCATGCCACAGCATGAATATAGAGGTTAGAAGACAACTTTTGTTTTTTTATTTTATGTGTGTTGGTGTTTTGCCTGCATGTACGTCTATGTGGTGATGTCAGATCCCCTGGGATTGGAGTCACAGACAGTGTGAACCACCCTGTGGGTGCTGGGAATTGAACCCAGGTCCTCTGGAAGAGCATCCAGTGCTCTTATCTGCTGAACCATCTCTCCGGCCCCAGTGGTAATTATTTTTAATGGCAGAGGAATGAGCAACTTGGTTTCTGGTTTTTTTTTCTTCAAATCCTCTGTTATGAAGTTATCACTTTAATAACCTGATCTAAATTAAGTGTTCATCTAATTGATGCTCCTGGGAAGATTAATATCCAAATCTACAAATCAGGAAGTGTTAAATCCCATTCCAGAGACGACTTACTCTGGTGTTTTTATCAGTGTCAATGGAAGTCTTTCTAAACTCACTACAGCATGCCTGTATTTAGTGCTTTTTGCTTTTGCCTATTTATCTGCCAGAAGGCAACCCCTGTGATTCTAGTCTTCTTAAAAATAACTAGCGTTATTTTTTAAAAATGTTGGCGAGTCCCGAGCAGCTGGCGGCGGGTCCGGTGCCTGGTCCTGAACAGCGGGGCAGTGGGTCCCGGGTCCTGAGAGCCGCCAGCCCCAGGCGGGCCCAGGCGACACTGAGTCCCTGGAAGGTGCAGAGTCCCAGCTGCGAGCTGCGGGTGGGCGCGTGGGTGGGAGACACGTGGGTCTACACATGGTACAGAATAGAATTGGATATTTATTACTGAAAAGAGAGAGAGAATGGGGAAAGGAGAAGAGAAAGGAGAGAGACAGAGAAGGG
>LOJH01008061.1:11112-23873 GCA_001685095.1 Ellobius talpinus | reverse complement strand
CTCTTCTGTCTGTCTTTCCCTCCCTTCTCTCCCCCACCTCCTCCCTCATCTTCTATATTGTTCACCACATAAGCTTAATGGTTCATATTTCTTCCAAGATTTGGCTTCCATCCTGTTTCCCTGAGTCACCAACCTTTGGTGATATCAGCTATTGCTAACCCACATATTTATTTAGTTAGAGTCCCAACTTTATGCGCAGGTACCGTTGGACAAAATGCACAAATTTACAGTGCAGATGAAGTTTTGACATATGTATATGAAATAATGGCTTCAGCAGAACCCATTACCATTTCCATCATCTTGTGTGGTTGCGAGCATTCCAGACCTCCTCTCTGTGCACATTTCCAAGCTGGAACATGCTCTAACTCTACTCAGCACGCTGCACCCTCCATCCCTCCACAGCTGTCATTCTGATTTTAACTACGCTATTTTAGATCCCCCACACAAGCAGGACCTGCCACAGCTTTCCTTTTTCTTTTCCTTTTTCCTTTATTTTCCTCCAACATATCTCTACTGATTATTTGGGAATTCCATATAACGCACCTAGACCACATTCATTTCCCATTCCTCTCAGGTCCACCCTCCCACCCTTTTGCTTCCCCTGCTCCCCCCTTCAAAAAATATGCCAAGTCCAATTCATGTTGCCCATGTACTCACTGGAGCATGGTCAAACTCCCAGTGACCAGCCCCTTAAAGACAACCAAGTCCCTTTCCACCCCCACCACAAGCCATCACTGTGAAAAGCTATACTTCTGCATCTTTGCCACAATTTTTAAGGACTCTCTTCAATAGCTTCCTGTCTGGACTGCTTCTTTTCATGGGGTAGGGTTTGGGGTGGGGGAAGGTTGTCACAGAAGCCTTCAATGTCTCTCATTCTCAATTATGAGTCTGCAGTCATTGAAGCAAAAGAAGCTTCCTTGACCATAACAGCTGGCAGAAACATGGATCATGGACATCCTCATGGCCTCCAGTGGCAGCAGGGTGTTGTTCCTGTGGTTGGTTTGAATCATATAAAACAATGTTCCTAGTGCTCATTCACCTTGTTGAAAGTTATGGGATTCCCGCCATTCTGGGATTAAGTATTAATTCTCTCTCCCACTCCCTCACTACCCCACTGTAAGGTGCATTTTTACAATTTATTTCACCATTGAACACTTAGGTTAAGTCCATATGTTGGCCGTGCTAAACAATTCCATGATGAGTCTGTGTGTGCAGATGTCTTTTCTGAGACCCTCATCTTATTCTGCATGTTTATAACACACAAATACAGTTGCTAGGTCTCATCGTGGCTCTCCCTTTAATTTTAGGAGGAACACTGGCCGCGGTAACCACTCTAATCACACTCTCTGGAGTAATTCAGAGTGATCCACTTCCTTCCATGTACTTGGCAATAGTTCCTCGTCCTTCCTGTTAAAGGCCATCTTCGTGGTTCCGAGACAACACAGTTTTGGTTTTATCTCCAAGGCCATTCATGTTACTGAACATTTTTTTAAACACCTGCTAGTCCCCTTTGTATATCTTCCTTTAAGAAATGCATTTGGGTTATTTGCTCATTTTAAAAATTACATCATCCGATTTTATACTGTTGAGCCAATTCCTCATTTCTTTTGTATATCGACTTTTTATCAAACCTGGTATGCAGATATTTGGTCCAATTATATGAATGGCGTTGTCATCAAAAATTTTTTGTCAGGTGGGGAGTTTCCATTTCCATCTCCATTCATTTGTGAATAATGCGATCTCACTCTTCTATTTTAACTATATTGGCTATGCCTCAGTGTTATATTAAAAACAACCATTGCCAAAATCCGTGTCGCAAGCCTTATCTGTGTGTTGTCTTCTCAAACATTTATACTTTCAGGCCTCATGTTTATAATGCATTTTTAGGTGTTTTTTTTAATGAATGGAGGGGAGTGAATCTCTGGTTACACTTGTCTTCATATGGATCCGCTGTGTCTGCAGCACTGGTTGGCAAGAATGTCCTGACACCTTTCTGTGTTCCTGCACCCTTTGTCAATACCAATGGACTAAAATTGTGCTCATTTGTCTCCAAGTTCTTCTGTTCCATGGGCATGTGGTCTGTTTACATGAGAGCCACACGGTTTTGAAGGTTTCAATAACCATATGTTTGAAGACGACCTTGAAATCAGAAAACTTGTTACTTAAAACCATTCTCGCTGCTTGAGAAACCTTAGAAAGCCTTCCTTTCTAATTCCCTTACTGTTTCCTGTCTTTGTCATCTCCAGGTGTATTGCAATGGTGTGAGGTCACACACCTACAGAAGAGCGAGGTGAAGCACAGATGACGGGCATCATGGTAACACTGAATACTAAATAAAGGGATGGCTTCAGGACAGTAGGCATCCAACTCCCACAGGCAGGAATGTCTAGTTCTCCTTCAGAAAATAAAAAGGATAAAAGCAAATCCAATAAAACTTGGAGGAAGGCCTTCACTATTTTGCTAACAGATAAATAGTTCACTTTATTGAGACACAGAAATAACATTTTTTTTAAACTTGAAGGATTGCGCTGCCCAAACTCACATTTTTCCATGTAACGTTTCCAATTAGCTTCTCCAATAAATATGAATCTGGGTCTGAGGGGAAGATCTGAATATACAAAAATGATTATAAAATGTGTAAAGAAGAGAGGGTCAGCTACATGTCAGGCGAGTAAAAGCCTTTAATATAATCCTAGACTCTCAATTTTTTGTGATTTCCATTGCTGTCACCAAGTTTCATGATGTTCCTGTGGTAAATTCCACGTGGAACTTAAAAACCATTCTCCATTGTTGCATATAAATGTGCAGCAGTAGAATTTTTCCTATTGTGAGCTTGTGTGTCAGCATGAGGCATCTCTATGACTTTTGACTCAGTGGGTGCCCTTCTACCCTCTCATTTCTCACGTTCTTAATTTCTGGAATTGTCCTCTCGGCTCCACTGTGTTCCTCTCCACAAGTGCCATGATTTTATGCATAACTGCTCCCTTTACAAACCCATTCATTCATTTTCTTCATCATACTTCATGAAGTTCAATTCCAAATAACCCTCTCCCTTTCTGTTATTTTCTCACATACCTCTAAGACCCGATTTCCCCTCTTGCTAATTTTCTGCAGTATAAATGACTTCATAATGTGATTCCATTTATGAAAGGCAGAATAGGGATAGAACCAAAATGACCTACTAATCACTAGGAAGGTATTACTTATTATTTCCAGTGGCATCATGAAATGACTCGGTAATGAGGAACTGGCTAGCCTAGAGAGATGATCATCACCTTTTGGGAAGAAAGGAGGCTGGGGTTAAACAAAGATAGAATCACCCCATCTCAATTCAATGAAATCGATGCCATTCATGTGGACATATCAGAGATACGAAAAAGAGAACATCGAGAAGATGGATTCTTCCAAAACCTCATGAGCATGTGTAATAGGGACAGATTGGGGAACAATTCAAGGATTATTGATGAGACCTAACAAGTAAGGTACATGGATGGTTAAATAGGATCTTGGACAAAGAGAGAAAGAGAGAGAGAGAGAGAGAAAGAGAGAGAGAGAGATGTTAGAGAATTTTAACAGCCTGTGGTTTGAGTAACATTTATATCATTGTTAAATTCTTGACAGAAGAACTACATATTTAGGGCAGAAATATTTTTGGGGGGAAGAGAGAGAAAAAGAGGTCAGAAAAAGCAAATGCACTACTGTGTTAACTATGGAAGATTTTAGAATCTGGGGGTTCTTTGAAAGGAGGATATGGGAACCCTTTGTAGCAACTAGCAAAGAATATATAAGTCTGAAATTTAAAACAGAGAAATAGAAATATAGACCCACAATAGTAAAGCAAAGAAAAGCCTAAATATACGTCCTGTCCCATGAGACTTAGCACTATTATTGATCTGGATAGTTGGCAAATATGGAACTAACTTTGAACTTTTGTTTCTATCCTCCCAATACTGATGAAAACAGCGTCATTTCTTTCGGTCCCATATGTACATTCTTGGCTCCAGAACACAGTGAATTTGTTGGAAAGCCCTCCGAAGCTTAAGGAATAGTCAGGTCACCTCCCTCCCAAGATGGGACTCAGCAAAACGAAGCCGACTGAAGCTCGGTAGCTGAGTTCACTTGTTTATCAAATGTTGGCTGACTGATGCCTGACCTCTTGGAACTGGCCTAGTCCCTCTGGCTGGCTGTTTGGCTGAACTTCTGGTCCCCCTTCCCTCAGCCCGCCCCCACCAACTCCTGTTTCTGCCTTCGCTCTCTTTGCTGGTTGGCCGCCCTCCCTGAGACTGTTAGATGCTGCCAAAAGATTGAGAGTTCCATTAACGATAATAAAATTGACTCAATACAAGCAGAGACCTCAGATAAAAATGACACAGAAAACTCACAGTGAAAAGTCATTACTGAACACTAAAATGTGTAGCAGTGAATTTTCTTAGTCTTTGAAGTAGATAACTCTGCTCTTCTTGCTGTGAAGTAGGAGAGCTCTGTCATTATTTTATGTGCAAATCTTTTTCAACCATGACAATTATTACTTTCACCTAGTAATAAATTAAAATAAAAATAATAGTAAGAGCTGAGCAGAGAAGCAAGAAAAGATTTAAGAAATAGCGAGTATTCTAGATCTAGGTATCCTGAAAGCTTTCTGGAATGATCTTAATGCCTTTAGATTCCCACTACATAGTAAGAGGAGGACAGGTATATAAGGACGGATCCCAATGGTATTCGTATATCAATTTGTCAGAAACCAAGTCCTTCATCCAATTTGGTGAAGCTAACATTTGAATGAATCTAGTTGTGGTCCATCTCACATTGCATCAAGAGTCCCCAATACACTGTCAATACTAGCCACAGTCACCTTCCCAGGTAGCAACGGTTTAGTTAGACTCTTCAGGTTACCCATAGCCTGAGATGATTGACACACTTCTTCAGTCTTCAGCTATTCAGTGTAATATTATCATGTAATCTTATCACCCTCATTAAGATCATACATGAGTCATGGTAGAGACAAGTCAAAGTGCACTATACAATTGTTGCCTTCTAACCTTACCCATGATGTAGGATGTCCTTCTGTATATGTGTTGTTTTTAATTGAATAGTGAATAAGGTTGTTTTGGCCAATGGCTTAGTAAAGTCAGATGGGAAATCTGAACAGAGATATAGAAAGAGAGTAGACCGAATAAAAGAGGTGCCATTTAGCTGCTGAAGGAAGTAGATACCATCTAGTAGCTCAAGAAGCAAGATGCAACAAACCATGAGCCTTATGGTAAAATATAAATTAGTAGAAATGGATTAATTCAAGATGTAAGAGCAGATAGAAATATGCCTGAGTCTTTGGCCAAACAGTGTTGTAATTAGTAGAGTTTCTGTGTGATTATTCAGGTCTGGGCAGTCAAGAAACGAACAAGCAGTCTCCAGTTACATACCCAAACAGATATTCCACAGTCCGTGCTCTTAAAACTTACACAGGCACTTATTTGGTAAGTGATCAAAGTTATTGGCAGAGTAAACTGCCATGTACTTAGTCAGTTTTACCTGGTGGAATATTTTTAAGATAGTTGCTGAAAAATGCCTCCTATCTCTCTGTTAGGCTCCAGTAATAAGAAGTGTTCTTCTTAGAAAATGATCCCTTAAGTTAAAGTATGTCAGTCACACCCTCTAACTTCCAGAGGATGGAAATCTCAACACCAGGGTGGCAAATCAGACTACCATAGTGCCTGCAATGATGAAAAACTAAAGAGACTTCTGAGGCAGACATGGAAAATCATGAAATTTCTTCAAAGTCAAAAGTTGATGCATTTGATTAGAATAGATTTTATTGTGCCTCTAAATATGTCGATGGTTAAAGCCAAAGTCATTTTCTAGTTTATAGAGCAGCACTTTAGGAGAAGGGACTCGATCATCCACTGATTCTCTTTCTGGCACATTCGTGCTCTACTGTGAGGAGAGTTTTCTACAAGAGGAAAGTCAAAGTAAGTAGCAAAGCAGGGAAGAACTTATCATTCAGTTCCCATCCAGCAGCATTGCCCTCAGAGTCCATTTGAAAACAGCATCTGCTTTGCCAGACCTTGAAGCTGAAAGTTTTCAGTTTGAACCATGACACAGAAATATAAACTTTATCTGCCAATATGTAGAATATTCTAAGTACTGAATTTTGTTAAAGTGAGCAATGGTTACATCTCCCACAATCTTTTTAGAAAACTTATATTCCCTGTTATTAAAGATTACTGGAAGAAGAAGAGGAGGAGGAGGAGAGGAGGAGGAATTCACAGGTAAATAGAATCAGCAAACAGACAGACCTGAGTAGGACCTAAGACAAATCACAGAAAATCGATCAACCAAAGGCAGCTTAGAAATTATAACTGCAGATCTTTAACGTTTCTCTCATTTTCCAAAGCACAATATACATGTAGCTATTTTCAGCCACCATATATAAAACTCATCAATGTAATGCGACTGAATAAGAAAAATAAAATGTTCCTTTCCATAAGCAGAGACTGAAAGATGGTACATTTCACAACACCATCATTACCATTGTAGCAAAATAAAGAGCATGTTTAAAATAACTCTGGAACCCTGAAGTCATTGTTCATTCTACCATATATATTATATGCTATATTATACCCTCAGCCATGTAAACAAATGACCCTGTAGAGCTAACAGGTATTAGTTAAGCATTGAGCAGCCACCTAAAGAGGAAAGTGGGAAGGGTAGAGAGCACTTCTTCCCTAGTCAATCTTACAGGGTTCTTTAAATCAATCCATTGGAGCTGAAGTGTCGGGTAAATGGGAAATGATATGGATACATTTATCTGATACACATAGCATTGGGAAAATACAACTATGTACATGAGAACTGAATTTGAGCATTGCTTTCAAATACCAAATATACATGGGAAGCACTAAGTGAACTATTATAGTCTATGTAAGGGCAAACGGGATTATAATAGAACAGAGACGTTTGTGTGAACAGGCGACACCGTGGAAAGTGTTGTCTACCTCTAAACGAGTCTTAAAATGCTGTGGGTACAGAGAAAAGGGTTAACCCAGCAGTGAGAGCAAACCTGCCTAGCTCGGGGCGAGTTAATTCTAACCTCACCCAGCAAATGAAGCATTAGCGGCTGTCAGAAATTACATGTTTCTATAGGATTTAGACATGCGCTGTTGCTGTTTGACTTCTGCTCTCAATAGTACTGTGATTTCTTAATGCAGCAATGTTGTTCAATGTGTTAAGCTATGGCTAGAAATTCCGTTAAAGGAAATAGACTTTCCAACCCTATTTACATTATTTTCTAATTTCACGCCTGACTTATTTGTGATGTTTGGTGCCATTCCCTGAAGAGACTCAAAAGCCTGAGACATATAAATGCTTTAAAGAAACCTGAGTGAAACAATAAATTAAATGAATTGTGTTATGGGCCTATTTGAGCCAGAACTTAGTCTAACTGGAGAATATTGAAGGTCAGTGATCAGAATGCATGAAAGCACATGAAAACACAAAAATCAAATAAATAAATAAGGCTAGTATTAACATTCCTTTAGTTGAAAGGGATCAGATAAAGTTCTCAAATAAAAATAAATAGAATAAATCTATTTTTAAAGAATTGACTTCATTATTCAACTGTAAATGGGTGATATCTTAACAGAAATTAGAGAAAATGCAAGGAAGGGAGTTTACAAACCACTAAGCATGGCTGCAAACACACAAGGTTACAATATGATACCTCCCTTACCCGGAGCCAGGACTCTGTACTCGTAAAGAAATGGCTAGTCATTAATGTAGAAAATAAAAACAATATTTCCATTCATGATCTATATTCCAGTGTTTGAAATTATAATCATCTTATTTTAAATTGAAGTTAGTGCAAAAGAAAGACTGACTGCATTTAAAAGAATTATTGGTGACAAATACTTCTCAAGCAAAAGGGAAACAGGCTTCAACATCTCAAATCTCGGCCTGTCTCTCCAGCCCTCATGAGAAGATTCACTTACATAGTTTAGAAGACTGAGTCAGATTTTTGAGTTAGCAAAGCTGGATTCTGGCCTGGACTCTTCTCTGGTGTTCTCCCCTTCTACACTAGGATGGGACTTAAGAGTTGGGGCTAAGATAACTCCAGAGAATTCAGTTCTAGAAAGTGTGAACTCAAAGGAAGGGGAGAAAAGAAACACAGGGCAGTCAAAGAAAAAGGAGGAAGAGGAGAAAGAAGAGGAGGAGGAGGAGGAGGAGGAGGAGGAAGAGGGGAAGGAGAAGAACCCAGAATACCTTTCATAAACAGCAAGTTCCCAAATCCTGTCATCTTTCTTGTTAAAATATAAAAAAATCATATGCTACATTGTGTTTAATGTATCTTTAAGTTAAAATTTTCATATATAAATATATACAATACTTACTATCTTGTAGTATAAATCTTAGGCATCTGACCAGCTCTTCCTTCAGATATGAATGTCGATCACGGAATATGTGGTGACACCATCACGTATATACCACATACTTACCTACCTCTGCCCTTCCTGTGCTGCTTTGGAAGGAATCTCTGGGTTAAAGTGTTTAAAAACCATAAAACGACTCAGAGATTCACTCAGTGGTTGAGGCCACTTTCTGCCAAACCTGATCACCTGAGCTACACACATAGCGTGACATGTGTGTAGCACCCTCACTCAGGATGTTCACTGTACTCAACAGTTCCCTGGATGGAGCTGAGGGATCAAACTGCCATGCTGTATTAAGAAATTTTACTGGGTCTCCATATGTAATAAGGAGAAACCTGCATTTAAAACATCTAAACTGAAATGAGCTAGTATTATTGGGATTATTCGATTGAAGGCTTGCATGCTCCGCTTTTCTTTGTGTTTGATATTTGAAAAGGTGCTGTTGGAGAACTATGAAAGGACAGAAGCTGGCCTGACTCCTCTGAGACAATGTCATATTTTTGTAGTCACATTTGACTGAAATTGTGTCATGACAAGGTTAGACATGAAATTTTTCAGCTCTTTCCCAAATGGAACTAAAACTGGCAAAAGACATAAATTATTTTGTTCTTATTAATTTGAACACTACAGACAAACTTGCTTTTCCTTATTTATGCAATATAGAAAATGTACACAGATCAAACACCCATCATTAAAGACCATATTTTGTCTCATGTGCAGTCATAATTGTAGAATTATGTAATGATTTCATTTTACTGTTTTCTTAACTTATTTAAATTTAAAAAGGCAGCTCCTATTTAGCACTTATCACTTCACTAATCCAGGCTCTTGAAGCTGATCTTCCTCATAATGATTTGAGTGGATACTCTGAGCCAGGCTCTGACAGGTGGTCATTGTCATCGTCAACTTGAGTGGACTTAGAATCTCCTAAGAGACACAGCTTGGGCATCTCCAAGGACTTCTCTACAGAGGGTTTTTATCTTGTCATGGTGTTTGTGTGCTTTCCTCGGGATTAGTTATTGTTTCATCCTTTGGAATTCAACAGATAATTCTTCAGCATCTACAATTCTCCAGAAATCTGTCAATATGGAAGACACAGCCGCAAACAAACTGACACAATTTTCGTCTTGAGGTCTACGTCCAGGAAATTCAAAGCTTTGCTAGGTTCCTATTTCCATTGATTCCTCTTCTTCCTGGCTCAAATATGTGATATTTCTTATAAGTTCATAAGATTTTTGATGTTGACAAGATAATCGGGTTATTAAAGTCACTGTACCATCAACTTGATTCTGGTATATGAGGAATTCTAAATTAGCCATCTCCGAAGGGCATGTAACTGTATCTGTTTCCTTGGAGGCAAACCAGCAATGTGCTGATGTCTGGCTGTGCCATTAAGTCCGAGAGAGAAATGGAACAGGAGTGACAGAAACATTTGGTGCTACAACCAGACTGCTTGGTCTACTGGAGAATGGATAGGGACTCTGCTGCCAGGTCAAGTTCATTGCTTCAGAACTTCCCACCTGCGATTTTTCCCATCCTCTGCTCTCTCATTCCAGGGTGCCCCTCCCTGGAAACTCATCTGGAAACATTTCTTTCCAGAGAGTGATTTTTCTGGAGCATTTTCTTCCCAGGCAAGTGTCTGCTCCTTCCTTCCTCTGGACTCTCGTGGAGGCTTCTGTGCATCTCACTGGGCTGTGATTGTTTGCTGGATAACATGATATTCCCACTTCTTTCCAGTGGGCACACTAAATCAGGACTTTGGTATTTTCCTTCTCTCTCTGTATTGTTGACCACTTATGAGAAACACGGGCTTTGAAGTCACTAAGGCCAGGCTCCTGTCATAACTCCTCCTGTCGACGCGACAACTGTGCAGCCACACAGTTCTTAACCCTACCCTACACCAGGGCAAGGGGCTTCAAAGCTCAGACAGTAACACTTTCCAACTAACAGAGCTTAGAAAAGCTAAATAATTGATTTAACTGTTCTGAGTTCTCAGGACAGTTTCACTAATTAAAACTGAACTTTATGACACATGATCTATCATTAGTTAGACTAGGCCATTCTCTAAGTCACCCACAGAGTGGTGGAATGAATTCCAGCTGAAAACCTGACTCAATTTCAGTCTGAATTGAGTGTGTGAGCCTATAGTTAACTTCATGTAATTACTATAAATTATATATAAATATATGTGTATTTGTAATACATAAATGTGTGTATGTATAGATAAACTATACAATCTTCCCAAATCATTTTCTGGTTTTGGTTGGTTGGTTGGTTGGATTTTTGAGGCAGGGTTTCCTTATGCAATCTTTGTTGTTCTGAAACTCAATTGTAGATAGACCAGGCTGGCCTTAGACTCACAGAGCTCTGCCTGCCTCTGCCTCCCCAGTGTTGGGATTAAAGGCATGTGCCACTACCACTGGCCACTAATCTTCCCAAATCTGTGGATGAAATACTCTAACTAATGGGAAAGTATACTGGTAGGTGTGTTTAACTGAGAGGTGACTTTTAATAGGTAAAATGTACACTTATGCCAAGCGGATAATATTAAAGTTAGGTTAGAGCTGGAGGGGTAGCTCAGGGTTTGGAGCATGGAATGCACTTCCAGAAGACCCATGTGGCAGCGAACAACTGCCTGTAACTCCAAATCTGATACCCTCACACAGCCCATGTAGGCGAAAATATCAATGCACATAAAATAAAAAATAGGCAAATTATCTAAAAAATATTATCCACTTTAACATAATGTCTTATAAGTTGGAATAAAAAAAGAACTGGGGACATTTGATCCCTAGATAAGCTGAAATACAGAGGGTTAAAATGCAGTTATTTGCATTTGGATCATTAGAGAGTTAAGACAGTTTTCTTAGGAAGGACCTGCTGAAGAGATAAACCCTTCAATATGGTGGGTAGTGGAGTGAATTCTTTGAATCTAAGTCACGGATCAGTGTTGAAATATCTGGTTGATTCTTTAATAGCTTTGGGCTGAGACTTCTCTTTTTGTTCTGTGAAGTCCTGCCCCTGTCACGCCTAGGGCTCTTCCTTTTTCATCTTGAACTTTGAGATCCTCAATTGGTCGTTGTCTTCAGAGGGCCAGTGAAATGTGTCACGAAGTCTTGAAAAGGAAAAGTAACGGTTTGCAGGCAAATCTCCCCAGATGACATAGCACGTGAAGCTTATTGATCTGCTACCCATCCTGTTTGGGCAGCCAGGCAGGGATGAGCAAAAGCTGCCTGGACCCCCACGTCTAAACAAGTGTGACAATATAATGACCTTTCCATCAAGACATTTCCTATCAGACAAGTAAGAATAGGTGATTTTCCAAATCATAATCATTGCCAGCACCATGAGGCACCAGTTAGCCAAAACTTGTCTGCTTTTCTGTAAGAAACCATTGTGTTTCAAGAATTCAAGATCAGCTCAGTGCAAGTTGCCTTGAACTTTTAAATTATGTGCAAAACAAAGTGTAGGCATTGCTAGAATCCTGTCCTCTGATTGGCTGTATCTCATTAGCAGAAATCTGTCTTGCCAGCCAGTCAGCACTCAGGGTAACTGTATATTTGATGAAATTTGTGTGGAGCAAATCCCAGACCAAACCTCCATCTCCAGTGAGTCAGACACAGTAAATATTTCTCAGCATTCCCATTTCCCTCAGGAGGTCATGTGGACAACAAGGGCATGCAGACACAGTGATCAGGAGCAAAACAGCATCCTCTGTGAGCTGCTGCGGAGTGAGGAGTCCATACCATTAGCCTCAGAAGCCAGGGATGGCCTTATCACTACTCAGTTCCTTTGGGGTGATGGAAAACAAGAAAAAAAAACATTAGAATAAGTTGCAATGGAAGAATAAAAAACTGTGGATTTTTTTTCCTCTTACAATTAATAATTGCCTAATGTTAGTTCTGGTATTATTCAATTATACTGAAATGAGTGAAAAATTGCAAGAAATAGGCAAGAAACAGGCTGTACATCTAGGAGAATGGTGTCTGAGAAGGTCCCTGTCCTGGGAACTCCGATGAAAGAACTATGACAGGAGGGAGCCCCACGGGAACACATCTTTGTTTCTCTTTTCATCAATTTAGCAGTACCCAAAAAGTCACCTAATTTTCCATATTGTGCCAGAGTGTAGGACATTGCATATTCTTTCACTCTCAAAATTATTCTATTGAGAGACTTCTAGTAAATTCTCAACTCTAACTTAGCATAGCTGTGAAATGCTGGTTTTTATTCTAAATATAGACAGCATGGTGTTTGCAAACCATAATATACCTTATCCATGCTGCAATTTGTGTTTTGTGTCTGTCTTCTCTCTCTCTCTCTCTCTCTCTCTCTCTCTCT
>LOJH01008060.1:0-22906 GCA_001685095.1 Ellobius talpinus | reverse complement strand
GGTTAGAATCTTCCCAGTAAGCCACCACCTCGTGGCGCTACATATATTAATAGAAATGGCTTAATCAAGATTTGAGAGTTAGCCAAAGAAGAGGCCAGATATAATGGGCCAGGCAGTGTTTAAATGAATACAATTTCTGTTTTGTTATTTCGGGGTATAAGCTAGCAGTGAGGGAGCTGGGCAGGACGAAAGCAGGCCAGCCCGCTGCGCTCACCTTTCACTACAGAGAAATGGAAGGTAGTCATAGTGATACAGCCAATGTGAATGTAACCGACAGTGAAAGAAAAAATAGTTAATAAATCACTTGAAGACACTTTATCCTGTCCATAGGTATAGATATACACAGTCCTCTAAAAAAAAACATGCGGAAGCCTCGGTCTTCAGTTGGCTGTCCAATCACTGAAAGGTGACTCTGGTGGCTCTGACTTAAGTCATTGATGGGTCAGCTACTTGATGTCACCATGGACTGTGGAATGTGGTTGGATGTCTTGGGAAGGACATCCTTGTTCCTGATCATGCCCTGTCCCTCTGCCTCCTGTCTACTTTGTTCTTATTCTTATGCCTGCCCCTCCACCCCCATGTTCTGCCTGCCCACACATAGGCCCAGAAGTAAGGCATGCAGGTGACCAAGGAGTGAGACTTCTGAACACAGCTGGGAATATCCTTCTTTCTTCTTTTGCCCAGGTATTTTGCCATGGTGCTGAAAGGCTGGGCCACAGTCTGCCCTAGCCTGTCTGCTTCCCTTCATACAATCACTGGTTTTGCAGTATGGCTAGACTTTATTCTATGAGGCATTAATAGTTAATTTTAATTGTCTAGCCTATGTATGTTATTTTGAAAAATTATCCATATTTGGGGAGTATTTTCAAAGAGAAAAGCACTGTCTGCAGCTTCGCCAGACTTCTGATCTGCCTCCCTGAGGGCTAGTGATGTTTCCATGAGTTGGGTTTGTCAGATGTGGCCTGTAGCATGGCTCCTAGCTCTGCACAAGCAGTCTCTGAGAAAACAACCTGTTTATGACTGCCACCGCATTTTCAGTTCCTCCTTCTGGCTGTTACAACAAGCACCCTGAAGCTGTGCAGTGTATCTTCTGGTGTAAGTAGGCTCCATGGTTGCTGCTATGTAATGCTCACATTCTCTCCCCCCCTCCCCCGGCTCACACATTTGAGTTGCTGGGAATCTCCTGTGTGGACCCTGCTTTTTGGTCTGACACACCCTTCCCCTCTCTCCTGCCTTTAATTGTATATTTTAGTAGCAGCATTGTGAAGCTGCCTGGTGTCCATCCTCAACCATCATCTGGGTATTCCTCATTTCCATATTAGTTTATTAGTGTGTACTCCACCTGGAATTTTCTTGATCTTGCCCAAGTCCCATGAACACAAATACATGAGAAAACATGAGAGAGCATGAGAGAGAGAGAATCTCAACAAGTCAATAAAACTCATTTCCAGTACCATAGAGTGCCTCCAGTCAGCCCTCCCTGCTCCTCCCTCCTCTCCTCCCTCTTTTCTTTTCTCCTTTAAATCATACCTTCCTTCTGTTGAAGACTGAACCTTATGCATGGCAGGTGAACACTGCCAAGGAGCTACACTTTCTCTCTGAAACTTTGTCTTGGTTCTCCACAGTATCTCTCCCCTAGACACCCAAACAGGCTGCACTTCAGGCTAAATCACATGGCCTCCATATGGACTGCAAGGGATTCGCTTTTTCTTTTCTTTCACTTAGTAAATGTCATTGCTTTTATCTTTTTTCTGTGTTCACCACCCTCCAACCTTTCTTCACAAACCTCCAAATTCTTGGAGGAAAAAACTGCATCCCACTTTTTTGTTCCCAACACCTAGTAACGAGACCAGAGCTGTGACACCAACAGTGGATAAGAAAGGAAAGGGAAACATAAAAGAGCGTGAGAACATGGGAGGCAGGTCCCTCTCGGGTATGCAGAAGGCAATGAAGAAAATGGCCTGGTTTCCGCTGGAGGCAGTATGTATATAACCCAGTTAGCAAGCACCCAGTGCAGTGCTTCTCAACCTGTGGGCTACAAGCCCTTCACAAACAGCCGTCTCCAAAAATATTTACATTCATAATATTTTACAATTCTTAACAGTAGCAACATTACAGTTCTGAAACAGCAACAGAAATGATGTTATGGTTGGGGTCACCACAACATGAACTGTATTAGAGGTCACAGCGTTGGAAGGTTGAGAAGCACCGCTACAGTGGAAATCCTTTCCAGTTCTTGCTCTTCCTCTGCCACGCACTCCATGAAGTTCTGCAGTGTGGAGCTGAAGATAGCTCAGCCATTGAATTTGCTGCTTCTGCAGAGGAGCCAGGTTCAATTCGTAGCACACACATGGTGACTCACAACTGTTATTAACTCCAGTTCCAGGGAATCTGAAACCCTTTTCTGACCATTGAGGGCACCAGGCAGGTGGTATAATAAACATATACACAAATAAGCAAAATATTCACAGCTATAAAACAAAATACATAAAGCTAAAACTAAAAAAAAGCTTTAAACTCTTGTAGTGCCCAGGCCCTGCTGCAGAGTGTGTTTCTATTGCTATGACATTTCTGCTTTATTTTAGAACTTGCTTTGCTAACTCTGAAATGAGTTGGTTTAAATACACAATTTCCAGCTGAATGCTGCACTAATAACAAAGTTCATCAGACAGAGGCATCCTTCAAAGGCACAAAGAGTTAAGTGTGTAATTTTCTTAATAAGACTGAAAAGGCAGGGCATCATTTTTTCTAACTATGGCATGCTCTGTGACACCATGTAATTTCGGGGTATCTACACTTTGCTGGGAAGAGAAAAAAATACCTAGTTTCTTTTTAAAACTATTTTTGTTTCCAGGAAAAAAAATCATTTGCTCTGTCATAATTATGGCAATAAATCTTACAGTAAAGACATTTAACGATGGCTACAAGACTTCCTTTATCTAACTTTACAGAGACATGATTGTAACTTACTAAATGTGGAAAAAAAGAAAAAAATGGCTGTGTTTAGTTTTCACAATTTTTCCTTAAATATGTGGCTAAAAAGCAATGCCCTTCTGTTCTGGAGCTTGTGTGACCCAGGATGATAGTATTTTTGCCTTTGGCATACACAGACTGATTATGCTTATTCTAAAAAGTACAAATCAGAAATGCTCCCAAATTTAAAAAACTTGACTGTTAAAATGGTGTCATGAAGTGGAAATTTCCATTCCTGACACATAGGATGAGCAGAAATCACAATTCAGGCTTTGTAAGAAATATTTTACAAAATATTTAAGCTTTATATAGAAGGCATATATAAAGCATGCCTGATCTTTGTGTTCTGACTTGGGTCTGATACCCAGGATATCTCATTCTGTATATACAAATATCTCAAAATCTGAAATCCAAAACACTTCTGGTCCTAAGCATTTTAGATAAGGTAAACTCAAACTGTTATAAGTTGTCTTTTTGTTGTTGTTGTTGTTTGTTTGTTTGTTTGTTTATTTGTTTGATGTTAGTTGAGAGTTTTATTTTTTATCCCTGGCTGTCCTGGAACTCTACGTAGACAAGGCTAACCTCAAACTCAAAGAGATTCCCTGCCTTTGCTTCCCCATTCCTGGAATTAAAAGCATGTGCCACCATGCCTGGTTAAAGTACTCTTTTTTTTTGGTTTATTTATTTTATGCATTTGTACGTGCCCGGGTGCTTGTAGGTACATCCCATGAGTTCTGTACCCTCAGAGGCCAGGTCTCCTGGAACCACAGTTACATGCAGTTGTGAGCTGCCTGTTTTGGGCTCTGGGAACCAACTCAGGTTCTCCAGAAGAGCTCTTAGCCAATGAGACATCTTTGCAGCCTCAGCCTGTGATCTATTCTTAATGCCTCTTTAGGATTGTCTCACACCAATGTATACCAAGTTTAATAGCTGCATTGTGTTCTCTTATATAGTTAAAGCAATAGTCAGTCACTCATGTATTGACAAACAAATGCTTTCACAAATGACACCTCACTGAGTATCACAGGAGTGTAATTTAAATACCTTAACCTAAATTTTTAGAGAAGGACTTACTAGGCCAAGGGCTATATGCTTTTTCATCTTAGCAGCTACCACACATCAGTCTCCATGGAGGTTATGCCAAAATCCACTGCCCCCATCTGAGTGCTCAGCTCTTTACATTCTCATCACAGGGTAGCCCACCAAAACTGATTGTTGCCCAAAGTAAAAGTTAAAGATGTTCATGGATAATATGTAACATGGAAAAAATTTTCCAACTTAGTCATTTCAAAAGTTTTAAAAATAAATAAAAATATCCTTGGATAAAACCTAGTTAAATTGCATTGCTGATTATATATAAAACTTCACTATTTATGAAAAATGGGAATTTCCAAATTTTATACATGAGGGTAGAAAACAAAGAAAGAAGAAAGAAAAATGGAAGTTTTCTGCCCTGCCTTTCTTTTTCCAGTCAAATGCTCTCTGGCTTGAGTTGTCTTTAAGTACATTTCATCAGTCATCTCCACATTTAAAGGATACATTAAGTTTTTTTTATTCTACTGTGTGATAGTAATCATGGGAAAGACATTAACAAATATCAACTCACCTCAGATGACCAGATGAGGAAATGATGCCAGACCAAGTTAACATACACCAAAGTCCAGTGTGCTTAACCAATGAGGGGTTACTCACAGGAGCGAGTGTGGGTGAGTAGTTACTCAGAGGAGCCAGTGAGGATCAGGGGTTTCTCACAGGAGCGAGGGTGAGGGGTTTCTCACGGGAGTGAGGGTGAGTGGTTACTACTCAGAGGTAAGGGTGGGGTTACTCACAGTAGCAAGAACCACAAAAAATAACATCACCAGAAGTTCATCCCAGTGTGGGTGATGATACCTCAGGAAAGCTGGAAGCTGGAGCTCTCCGAGCAACTTGTAGACAGCTGAACAAAATGGAGAGTCTCTCCTCCTCAGCACCTTCTTACTGCTTATATAACCTTGGGGAAGACGGAGCTTTGTGTATCTGATAAGTTTTAGACTTTCCAGTTGTCTACTTCCTGTGTTAAGGAGCTTTCTTTAGAAATTTCCTAATTTCTTAAACACAGGGTGGAGTGTTTTATATTGGAGAAATCGCCTACCCAACAATTCTTATGTGTATTTATTCAAAATATATTGAATATGTGAAACCCGAATATTGTCTGAGGGGTTTCTGTCCTGTCCGGTTCCCGCAGTTGTTAAGTCCCAAAGAAATCACACAGAGGTCTACATTAATTATAAACCAATTGGCCCATTAGCTCAGGCTTTTTATGAACTCTTATAGCTTATATTAGTCCATTATTTTTGTCTGTGTTAGCCATGTGGCTCAGCACCTTTTTCAGCAAGGCAGTCACATCTTGCTTCTTCTGATAAGACAGGGAACATTGGTTTTCTTTGACTGGCTTACCAAATTATCCCCTATACAAAATATCTCTATAGTTGGGTTATTTTCTTTTCTGCTTTATAAAGAAAGCAACACATGTCTAGTCCTAAAACACTGACTTAATGCTTACTTTTCTGAACCAGGGCACAAATGATTACAATGCCTTGCTATATGCACATCTCTGCCAACATTGCTAAGTACAACATTGCTAAGATGCACTTCTTAAACATACACAGTGCAGATAGAACATTCAATTGTAGTAAATACGATACAAGTATCCACTTCATTTTCTGAATCGAAAAGGCAAAGTGAAGATTAGAACTTCACTAGAGTTTTTGGACTTGCCCGTAGATCTATATTTCAGGAATAAGTTTAAAACTATGTTTCATCACTTAAAGAAATTTCAGTAGAGACCTGGACACTATTAAAGATCTGACTGAGATGGTGTTAGAATCAGACAAGACTAAACTGTAAAGTTCATATTGAAATCAAAGCAGCAAGTGGCTTCAAAGGTAAGCCGATGGAGCTTCAGCATGCTTCTGATTGAGCATCCTGAGAAAAGCTAACCTTATACTCATCAGGGTCTCCAGAAAGGCAGATTACATACTGCAGTTACACATTACAGAGGGTATTTGTTAGGTAAGTTTATAAAGTCTGAGTATCCAACAATAGCTGTTTGTACAGTGGAGAAACCGAGAGCCCGGGAGCTGCTCAGTTAACAAAACCGGGTCTCTCAGTGGTTCTGATCTGGCACTGAAAGCCTTGAGGATTCCTGAAGAGCTGCTGGTCTTCAGTCTGCTAAAGGCTGAAGAAGCCAAGGCAGCAATAGGGTAGATGCATCCATCTTCAAGGAGTATAGGCAGGCAGGTAAAGGCAGCCCTGTTTTCCCCTATCATGCCTTTATGTCAGGGCTACCATTAGGAAGGTACTGCCTATTCTTGGCAGGGTGCTGTGTCCTCTTCCTTCACTTAGTCTCTCCAAGAAACACCTTCACAGACTCACCATGGGCCTTAGTTGATCCCAGATCCAATCAAGTTGACAAGCTCAACCATCATAAGAAAATTAGTAAGAAGTTCCAGTCATTTGGAAGCAGGAAGCTGTGGTTGATAGTTTATGCATACACTGGTTTTAACTAGAAGTCAATCCTTGCTAACATCCATACTTGACCCAGAGGAAGCTTTGTGATTTCCAAGGGTCTGAAACACTGGATCCTTGACATGGCTGTGCTCATGTCAATAATATGGATCCACTCAGGACTTCATCTGCTGCTACATTTCAGTGAAAGGACATGGCAAAGTGATCACTCTTCGGTACTCTCATCCATGGCTGTCCTATCTCAGTGCTTCCCGGTTTTAACTGCACACATGTCATTCAGGATGTACTTGAGCTGCACCTCTGAGATCTGTGATTCTGCATGGCTGCAGGCTTCCAGGTGAAGTGGGCACCCTGATCCCTGTACTACACTTTCAGTATCTCCAATGTGAGCAGATCACTCACATATACTGGAAGACACACCACTAAAATACAGGATGATAACGCCAACCCCAGAGTTTCTGGCTTAGTGAGACTTGGGTACCAGCTGGAAACTGCATTTCTAGTAATTTCAATCAGCATTTTCAGAAGCTGTTTCGTCAGGTTTGGGCAGCACACGAAGAACCAATTGCCTGGTACTCTGAAACAGAAATATTGGTTTCCTCATTATTTTGTTTGTTTGCTTGCTTATTTATTCGAGTTTTTCTGAGACGGGATCATTTAACCCAGGCTGAGCTCAATGTCCATTTTTTGCCATGCTGGAATTGCGGGCATGCACCACTACCATTCCAGACCCAGCCTTTCCACCGATCTTAAGCAAATTACAAGACTTTCTTTAGTTTTGTTGTTTAAAAAAATCATTCGTAAACTCTTAACATGACTCACATTTCTCATTGCTGTGACGAAACCCACAGCAGGAGAGAGCAATGGCTTGTTCCCGCTCTCAGCGCGCCATACTGCGTCACGTGACAGCGAACGGTGCTCCATGCATGGAGGCAGTTTGGAACCCTGCCCAATGGCCTACCTCCTCTACTAGCCAGGCCTCCTTCCTCAGGGCTGCATAGCCTTCAAAACACTACTATCAGGGGCCTGAGCATTCGATACATGGAGGATGTTTGAGAGTCAAACTGTGACAGCGCCTGTCCAGTTCTGAAAGCTTCCTGCTCCTACTGGCAGCTGTTTCTAAATAAACTCAAATGCCATAGTAATTGTAAAATTCACAGAAATATATTCTGACAATTTCTATTTGTTGTCATTTTTCATGATTTGGATTTTAAAAAATTTATTCTATTTTCATTTCCATCTGTGTGTACTTTGTACAACATGTGTGCAGTTGCATGCGCAGGACAGAAGACGGCCTCTCTTCTGATTAGTTCTTGGCAACTTGAAATACAGAACATAGAAATACCTGGGAAGAGAAAATCTCAATTGAAGAATTGCTTCCATCCGATTGACATGTAGGCAAGGCTGTGTGGACATTTTCCTAGTAATTGATGTGGGAAGCGCTATCATTCTGGATGCTACCACCCCTAAGAAGGTGATCCTGGCTTGTGTGACAAAACAGGCTCAGAAAGCTGCATAGAGCAAGCCAGAAAATAGCATATCCCATGGTCTCTGCTTCACTTCCTGCATCCAGGTTGTCTTTTTTGAGTTGCTTTGACCTCCTTCCATGACGGGAGCTGAAATAAGACCTTTCCTACACCAGCTGCTTTTGGTCATGTTGTTTTATCTCCCGATAGAAAGCAAACTAAGGCCATCTCAGATGTCCTACAGCTGGAGTTAGTGGCAGTTGTGAGTCACCCAAAATGGTTGCTGGGAAGTGAACCCAGGTCCTCCACAAGAGCAGCAAGAACTTATAACCCCAGAATCATGTCTCCAGTCTCCAGCTGTAATTGCTTTCTTTGGCAGGATCTCATATTGCTTTTACTGGCCTGGAATGCCTGTTCTTTCTGTCTGCACCTTCCAAATGCTGAGACTACACGCATGTGTGTTATCATGCCTGCTCACAGTAGTGATTCTTCCTTCTAAGTTGGGCTATTCCAGCAGCTCTTTCTGTTGCTGTTTGTCTGTTGGTTGAGACAGGGTTTTGCTATGTAGCTCTGGCAGTCCTGGAACTCATTCTGTGGCTTTGGTTCTGATCTGAAGGTGATCTTTCTGCCTCTGCCTCTGCCATGTGCTAGGGTTGCAGGCATGTGCCATCACTGCTACCTCAGGTGCTGTCTCATTTGCTCTAACTGTTTAGGAAGCAGAACCCGTACTGAGCACAAGAGGATTTTCTCATTGATCCCTCGTGGCAAACATATGAAATGGTGTTTAAATTGTTGCATTCTTTCTCTATTACAATGTGCACATCTGTACACGCACTGCATGCTGCGGTGGGTGTTGAAGGCCAAAGGATGATTTTTGGGGCCAGCTTTCCTCCTTACCTTCTGTGAGTCTCATAGATTGAACTCAGGTTCTCGAGATTTACCTGCTCTAAGTAGTTACTGATCTTGTTTTTCTTTGTAAAATCTGGGCTGTGGCAATTGTGAGGGGGTTACCTGCTTTCCTTGGGCAGCCGTGGAGAAGCTGTTTACCACCCAGCCAAGCAATCACAGAGCCAGCACTCCACTTGTGAAGTACAATCGTGCAGAGCATCACAGAATTAAAAAGAAACGGGGAAGTGAGACAAGTGGACACTGGGGTCAGGGTTTAAAATGCAGATCAGCCCATTTCCCTGCTCTTTCATCCCCAAGGTGCTGATAATCACAACTAATAATGAGTTTGACAAATGCTGACACAACTGTGGCAGGAGTTTACATGACTAGTTGCAGAGGGAGATGAACCAGATGGGGCAGGACAGAACTTTCTGGGTCAGTGAAGATCTGTGTGCTAGTCATGGGGGTATATGCATAGCCAACACACTGAGTTGTCCATGGAAGGCATGAGGAAACTCTTACATGTCAGTTCTACCTCAATCAAAAAGACATAGCTAGTTAGTTGGACAATCAGAAGTTACCACCCCGTTTCCCCGATCAAGCACTGCAGAGGGAGAGGGCTATTTCATGTCACTGGCTTTCTGCTTCTCATCTCTCGTCAGAGCTTTGCACCAATTATAGGGATGATGCAAACGTTTACTCATTAAGGCAGTTGCATTTGGAAGAAGGCAAAATTAAGCCTGCAACGTGTCATCCCAAACCACAGACGATGTTAGTTTCGACAGCACATGATTCCGTGTCATACACTCACCTCAATTCTTGAGGGACCATTGTTTGTCGGTGAAGTCACCAAATTTGGTGATGCCCACGCACCTGTTCCTCTGTCGTCTGGGCTTGTGGTGCTGGGGCCTCTAATCTCCTCATCAGATAATGGCAGACAGTTCCCTGAGAACCCCATTTACTGTGGCCATCCATTCGGAAGGTCACTCCATTTAGTGTCCTCATTAAGTGCCACTCTGAAGTTTAATAATTTTGCTGGCTCCGGAGTTTCTTCCTCCAGTGTATCTGTGTAATTTATTCTGGTTACAACTCGTTCCCCTTCATCTGCCCATAAACTGCAGTTGGGATACTTCACGATATTACCAGCACTGTATAATTTACAAACGGCCTCACATACCTAAGGTCTTTTTAGAAAGAAAGACTAAATTGTTGCAGAGAGAGTGAGGTGAAACAAGTGGGGTTGAGGAGTTTCCTTTGAGACAGCTCAAAGACAGAGACTTTTATAGCGGTGGTTTCTTATTGCTTAGACAGGGAGCCGCAGCTTGCAGGGGGAAATAGAGCAGGCAGCTGTTTTCTGTTCCTAATTAAATTGTTTGCTGCTGGTGGCAAAACAGAATCTGCCACTGTTTAACAGGCAACACCGAGGTAACCGGCACTGGGGTTCTAGCACAGAGATACTGTGCTCTGAGCAAGGACTGCAAAGCTAAAGAAACGAGCATGACCCCTACCTAGGAAGAACTCTCTGCGGTATGAGTGAGGTCTGCTTTGAAAGGTGAAATCCAAAAAAGCCTAGAATTCATAGGAAGCAGCATTTTAAACTGTTCTGCTGTGTCCAGGTGTCAAGGAGAGTCAGAATAGTCTGCAGTTCTTCAAGCTGCAAAACAGAAATCTGTCCTGTCTCCCCACGCCTTGATGTATGATTCTGTTAAAGGGAACAGGAGTCGCAAGCCAGAAGAGAAAAACCCACATCTGCCTGCTCTCCGACATTTAGAATTGTGAACTGAATTTTCTCTTTTTACTGCCTGGGGTATGGGAGAAAAATCACAGCACCATCTCTGCTTGTTCTGGAAAAAAATAAGCATGTTCACCAGCTGCGCATGCCCCTGTTCCGTGCTCTGTTTGGGGTCTTACAGTGCCAAGGTCGATTTAAAACATTTTAAAGGCATCGTTTTTTTTTTTTTAGATTAGCTGCCAGAAGTGCTGCGAGTCCAGCTCAGGGCTGTGACAGTTTCTCTGGCAAAGATGGAGCTTTGAAACCAGTGATTTTCAATTCATATTGCAAATGAGAAATAGTGAGCAAATAATGCTGCGGTGTGAGTGCTGTTTAAAGATTCCCGTCTTGAGACTCACTCAGATGCCTAAAGAGTTAAGCTATGCCATACTCCGCTTAAAGTCGTAGCCTCGGAGGATGTAGCTTTCCAGAAAGGTTGGCTTCCTAAGGCTGTTGCCTGAGAATCAGTGGTGAGGCCCCTCCCCACCAAACCAAACAAGATACACAGCGACAAAAGCCTCACATTAACACAGACCACCATCTCCTCAGCCCCTACTACTCCCATTAACCCACGCTCCCCCTTCTTCCCGGCACTTATGGATGCGACTCTGCAAGCCTCCTGCAAGAGCCTAGAAGCATGATTGTTCTTTCACTCAGGGATGGGTGTGGCGGGTCGAAGAAGGTAATACCCACAAGCAGAAAAGGAAGCGGGGGTTGACTACTTTTACGAATACATCGAAAGCCCCTGTTATGATTTCAGAAACCTTGATGCGATTGAAGGTTTGTAATTTCTAGATCCCTCCTTTAAATGGTTTTGTATTCTTCTTTGGTAAGCCACTTCAAGATTCCAGCTAGGGATGCAAACAGGGCTAGCATTTGGGCTGACCTAGTAAGTCACATGCACAGTGGCAACCTGGGCTTAGGCATCAGCAGTCTGAGGACGAACACAGCCTTGAAAGTCGCCTGCGGTTATTTATCTGTGTCTGAGCGGGGCTGCTTCCTTCCTTACATGAGGGATGTGGGGCGAAGGTCACTTCTCTGAATTTTGAAATGCTGACACAGAAAAAGGAAGATAAACAAAAACCCTAGACATTTATCTTAGTTTGTTATCTGTTTTGCATATAAAATATGTTCATAAAGATTTATACAAATAATCATATGTATGACTTAATAATTAGCCATGTGTATATACCATTGAAATACACAGACTTAGGAAATACAGAATACTCCTATTTTCCTATGAAAATTAAGGAGTTTGTTTAATTAATACTGAAATGTAGTAGAATTCCTATGGAAGTACTTATGGCATCCGCAAGAATGCCAGATGAGTTCATTATGATCTCTGTTGTTACAAGGAATACCAATGAATTAATAATGCTTGGACACTCAAAATGAAGTGTTACCAAGTGTTGTGGTATAATAAATGTGGTTAAATATTATGTGACTGAAGTTATTATAAGCTGAGTCTCAATCAAAAGAAAGCAAAATTTCATGTCTATTGCAGGGACTGAAGAACGGAACCAAACCATTGTTTCTAAGTATCATGCTTCCTACGTTTGAAGTCCCTTACAGCCTTCTCCAAATACTGCAACCATTTAAATTACCTTGGTTCAAAGTGGCAGAGGTGGTGGGCGGAGGTGGAGAGAATGGTGGGAAAGGGTGGGATGTAGGTGGCTGTGAGTAAGGGAGCAACTGCCATGGGAAAGAATCCAGTCACCTGCGAAGTAAATATATGATTTTTTTCATAGTTACACATTTAAAAGCATGGGATTTCAGTCCATCATTTGCGTCTTGTGACAGGCTCATTAAGGCAATTTATAAAAGAATTTAATATATTTTAAGAAAATGAACTAATGATAGAAAAGAACATTTCAGCTTTCTATAGAGCAATCATATGTCACAGAATCCATACCAATCTCTAAAATAAATGCAATTCGTGATACAGTCCAACTACATTTGCGTAAATGACTGCGGTGAACTCTGTTGCCGCAAAGCAGGAGTCTCCATGAGCATGGCATTATTTATGCACTTAGATGAGGTACATTGTGACAATGCATATCTATTATAGATTTAGTAAGACATGAAGGCATGAGTGGATTTAATCAGACATATAATTATTTTTATGCCTCCAACTCAAAAATATGCGTAAATAAATTTATGGTTATTTTGCAATCAGTGGGAATGGTCTTTATGAGTGTTGGAACAGCTGCTAGCAAACAGACTTGCAAAAGGAAGAGAATGGCTCGTTTCCTCCAATTGGCAGCCGCAGAGGGATGGTTAGCTGGATTGCCCTGTCTTAGCTCTTAAATACTCATTTTATCATCCTCAATATTACACAAGCAGGCCCTGTTTCTTTCCTTTTGTGACCCCGGAGCACACTGTCTCAGAGGAGGACCTCTGAACACATCTGTACGTTACACTGCTCTTAGGTTCTAGTTCGGAGCCGCTGCTGTCATGCCTGCTGCGTGATTTCCACATTCCCGTTTATTCTATTATTGGTGGTATCACTCCAGTTCTTGAGATGGAACATTCTCATTTGAAATGATGGGCTATGGTGATGCGTCCACTTCTGTCAAATATGTTGATTTTGATGTCTGTTAGGGTTGCTGCTCCCGCGTTCACAGTAGCTTTAAGGTATTTTTNAAAAAAAAAAAACTTTGCTGCCAAGCAGAGTGAATGCAATCTTCGTGTTAGCTGATTATGGTTATGCATTGAAACATCTAATAAATTACACATCCGTAAATGTAGATCTTGGACAAATACTCTGAGAAAATCTAATTTTCTTGAAGTACATCTTTTTTCATTCTCTCAAGTTTTCAGTTGAAATTTAGTGCTTTTGACTGGTGAGAAATTAATAACATTGGCATCTGAAATCGTCTCTCTAACTTACAGCAAAGAAAAAGCTTCCCAGAGACATCCTAATGTGTCAATTAGGACCCAGGCATATTACCTCAGGAGGAATTATTTCATTTGTCTGGGATTAGGTATAAAACGGTTATAATATATTAAAGGAGGAAACAACCAGGCACACTAAAGACACTCCCGCGCTCCAGGCTGAGGCAGATCACGTAAATGAAACTGTCGCCCGGGTTTCCCAAGGTGGAGGAATTTGAGCCTTCAATCTCAATTCTATGCATATGATCACTTCCAGTACTAACCGGTTGGGTTAATAGCAGCAGCCTTAAATGTCATGGGCACCCAACTTTTGTAAATCATGGAATTCCCTTTTATTCACGTATCTTGTTTCAGCGATCAGTAGCATTCCCAATAAATTATACACAGGCTAGTTGGAGGAGCTTCTGCCTCGTACTGAATAAAACTACAAACCCGGCTTGCGGGGATGCCTTACGCGGCTGCCCAGTCCGAGCCGCAAAATAGCCTGGTTCCTTGGCAAACCGCAGAGCGCCCTCTGTTGATAGAAAAAGCAACGCGCAGCAAGGGAGCCGACTCCAGTCCTAGGGATCTGAAACCGCAATGCTGAGATTAACCGGTTCCACCTGAAACGGAGGCGGGGGAGGGGGGATCATTGATTAGAAATATAATAATGTTGATCTGCTGGACACAGAGAACATACATGACTGCAAGCTCCGACAGACTGATAGGACGGTTTGTATTTAAGTAGATGCATGACAAGCATGCTCGTCTCAGTCTCTACCTACCTGAAGCTGGGTTAGGGAGGCTGCCTTTTCCTCGGTGGATATTCATGCATACAAGCGTTTGTTTCCATTCATATATTTTAGAACTGCCAGAAAACATGGCGTGAGCAATGATGCTAAATACGTAGGATCAACACCTTAATTTTTTCTTAATGAAAAACTATCTCTCCATTCAACATAGAGAGCTACAAGAGAAAAAGACCAGAGGGGGGAGAAACACCGCAACAAAACAGGATGACAGCTGACTTTCGCTGATTTTGGCCTGGTTTGTGTTTTATTGCTTTCCCACTAAGTTCCAGAGAGCCTTCATAAAACAGTAAGCTGGGGTGCATTTTATCTGGGGGCTGCCATTTTAAAGCAGCAGTTCTCTGACAGACCCTTCTTCAGTTCTGTGTTTCCACAGAAGCGGCATGCTTACATGTTAGGGGCTTTGCATGTGTTAATTAGTTTCAAAAATGTAGTTGTTTTAAATTACCTCGCTCTGCCAGTCTTCCAGGTAGGATTTGAAAACGTGGCTTTCTTGACTATGTTAGCCAGGCACTTTTAAATGTTTGTGAGAGACTGCACTTGGAGACCTGTGGTCCAGATATCCCAGCGGCGCTCATTCACCTGAAGCTGAGTGTTCACAGCCAAGAAGTTGATTCAATTTCGTGATTTGATTGCAATCTTTAGTTCCATTGTCTCGAAAGTAGACTTATCTTTCTTGTAAGTTTCATTTCGAATGCTAAAGGATTCGAGAGACAAAAAATTAGTCCTTGTTAAGAGAGTCACCAAGAAGAAAGGAAGGACGGCCATGGAAGAGAATTTGCAGTGTTGTTGCCGGCGTCCAACCAAACTCACCAGATACGTTACTTGGTGCTCATTTTTATTTTTCTCACAGAGATGAGAAGTTTTAAAGTAATATGCCTTTAATTTTTTCTCTGTCTTCCATCTTAGCTATCTGAAGTTCTCACATTTATGTGAACTAAACTGTTATCCACACGATTTCGTCACATAGGATGGGGCCCAGGTGCTAAGGAGGTAATTTAGGACCCGGGTCAGAATCCTGAACTAAAGCTACCGGTCTGATGGTGGGAACAGGGGTGCCTGGGAGGCTGTTAACACACAAAATCCACATGAAACAGATGAAAACTGACAGATTCGGTAGCCTTAGGAAATTGCAGCCCACCCCAATATTTCAGGAAGGAACTGCAAACAGAGGAGGGCGAGACACTGTCGGGTCCCAGGATGGCCAGAGCATCGTCATCACCCTCGGAGCCTTCCCTACATTGCATCTGCCTTACCCTTTTTTATGTGATATGTTTAGACTTTTTTTCTTGATTCAATACATATTTTATGGGGAATAGGATTATGCTATTTCTTTTCCAGACAATAAAATCGCGCAAAAATGGTGCCAGGGAACAGAACTTAACTGTGATAAGCATGTAACTTTCCCCACTGTTATGAGCAGCAGAAAATTATTGGAATGTCAGCATTTCAAAAATGTAAATGAGCCTCCAGAAAAAGTTTTTTATCCCTGTTTTAATTGAGATTTGAAAATCAGATAAATTTACTTACAAATGCAATATTTAGTTAAAAATTATAAATCAGTTAAACTCAAGTTACATAATAAAAGTATTTAACATTTTAAAGTTTCCCCCTTGCCCAAATAATTTTATTCTCACAAATTGCATTGTAAAATATTTCATTCCACTGTGCAGTATTTTAAGCACTTCAGTTAAAAGACACTAAATATTTTAGAAACAGCCCACCAGAGGGCAGTCAGCTTTTAGTCTAACATATTTGAAATAAATTTATTGGCATGGTTGGTTGAATTCTGAATTAAAATTGCATTATTCCTTATATCCATAAAGTCCTGACTTAAGGTGGCAAAGTCTAAGACTTCAATCATTCTGATTAAAAATCTCAAAGTATTTCAACATTTGCCCTTCTATACAGCCTCAGTTGGTTATTCAGGAAAGCTCCCACTGAGAAAGTATATGAGAGACAGTTTCCTTGTACCTCTGTCTGGGGTATTAATACTAATTATTAATATGAAGTCTGTAATGAGTCTGATATGGGTGCTAATTGTGAATAATGTGCTTCATATTATATACATTGTACAGAAGATGCAAGGGGCCTTCTGAACATGAAGGGGGCTTGGGGATTCCTGAGTTTGCTTTCTCATGCAGGTGCCATGCTGCTGCCACCAAATGGTCTGACATCACCTGTCATTGGCTGTGAAGCTGCTCATTTAGATGACTGAAAGGACCTGGGCATCCTTGAGCATGTGGCTTGGTTAAAACGAAAATGATCTAGACAGGTGCTTGTAATCCTAGTACTTTGAAGGCTAAGGCAGGAGGACAGTGAGGTTGAGGTGCCTGGAGGTTACAGAGAGAACAAACCCCTGACAGTAGGCAGTCCGGTGCTGTTGTTTGTATTGCTCTGTGCAAAGCTCTGGCTCTCACAATTCTGAGCTCTGGGGATGAAATACTTTCAATTCCTGTAGAAGAGACACCAGTGAGACACTAGTGGCAATGTTTCCTTTTGAGGGCATAGATGCTTTAATAATACTCAGCCAAACACCTGTACTAAATGACTTGCCCAAAATACAAGAACCACACCAGCACACTGTCAGGCTCCATTTGCTAACTCACCTTGGAATTAAGGAACCATAGAAGAAACCAGAGTTCTGGAACATTTTCCCCTTGTGGTTATTTGTCTTTGATTTATTGTTTAGAGGAAACACTTTTTCCTTTTCCTCCCCGCACTTTCTGTCCATATGTGTATGCACACGAGTGAAACTGTGCAAATGTCCATTGGAGCTGGAGCTGGGAAGCTCGTGATGTGTGAGCTGAGATAAAGCCCAGGTCCTCCTCTGGGAGAACTGCTGAGCCGTCTCTACAACCTTGGCAGCATTTTTTATTTTAAATTTAAAGTATCACATTTTGTTGGGGAATGTTATTTTAAGGTGTGTGGCTTTTGTTTATGCTGCGTTTGCTTCATTCTGTGAATCTGTGTTACTTTTCCTGTCTAAAACGCCTTATGGTCCTAATAAAGAAATGAACGGCCAATAGCGAGGCAGGAGCAAGGAGAGGCAGGGCAGAGAGGATAAATAAGAGAAATTAGGACGAGAAGGACAAATGAGAAAACAAGGGGAGGAAAATGTCAGGGGCCAGGCAACCAGCAATGGAGTAAGAAGGAAAGTAAGCTATACAGAAGAAAAGGAAAAACCCAGAGGCAAAAGGTAGTTGGGTTAATTTAATTTAAGAAAAGCTGGCAAGAAACAAGCCAAGCTAAGGTCAGGCGTTCATAACTAAGAATAATTCTCTGTGTGTGATGTATTTGGGAGCTGGGTGATAGGTCCCACAAAAAGCCAATGTCCCAGTTTGCTTTCTATTGCTGCAATAAACACCATGACCAGTTTGGGGAGGGAAGAGTTGATTTGCCTACAGGCTATGGAGGAATGCTGCTTGGTGGCTCACTCCCCATGACTTGCTCAGTGTGCGCTCTTCTACTGTTGAGGACCATCTGCCCAGGGGTACCACTAGCTACAGTTTGTGCGTAATTCTTGTACTTGTGTATGTGTGTCCCACATCAAACATTAATCAAGAAAATGTCCAATAGAGTTGCCTACAGGCCAATCTGGCGGAGGCATTGTCTCAGCTGAGGTTCCCTCTTCCCAGATCCCAGTGCCTTTTTGTCAAGTGGACAAAACATTAACCAGCATAGGCAGCTATGAACTGATGTGCACAGACGTACTCCAAATGCTGTTGACCACTTTTTGGCTATCTGAATCCATGCCTTTACAGTGCTTCGGATGCAGGGAGCAGCATGGACTTCGAAGTGACACTCCCAGCATGAGTGCTGAATAGCAGCGACTGTTTGGGCTTTCTGCAATAGCCTCAGGCCACATTTTTTTCTAATTAGAAAAATGAGAATAAAATGAGGACATCTGAGGTCTTAAATATGATAGTAATATGAAAAGTGCCTGACACACAGTATTCAATAAATGTGGGGAAGAAATACCCTCTTGTCCAGTTGAGGACCTCGAGGTCAAAAGTGGAAAAAATGCTGGTGCTTACATTGCTATAAAAATCAAACCCAGGACTTTGTACATGCTAAAAACCTCTCTGCCACTGGGTTTAGTCCCCAGCCCACCAACTCATGTTAGATGTCTATGTCCCAGAAATTTGAGAGCTCTGAGGTACAGTATCCTTATTTGACCCACATATATGAAAGAAATGATTCCCCTTCTTGCATATATTTGAGTAAGAACATCCAGGTGAATCAAATTTAAAAGAAAATTGAAATGTCTTTGAGAGATTTTATTTTTCCACGGAGGGATGGGACAGCCAACTCAATAAAGATGTAAGGAATTAGGAAGGCTGAATTAAACCATTCTAGTCATGGCTATCATTTCTTAGACAATCTTAGAGTCCCTATGAGTACTAAATCATGAAAATATGGCGTGCGTACTCAACGCACCTCATGACCAATGCACAAAGACTATTTGCTTAGAACCCAAACCAAGATGCTAATTCCAATTCAGTTCCTCCAAAAGAATTTCTGCTTCAGATTTAAGCCTGTAGCATTTACTGGCCTAAGGCTGTGGCTGTCAGGATTTAAGGAGAGCTTGTCAGAGTCATCAGGCATAGCCAGATGTTTCAGCTTATAAATGTCATACTTGTGAACATTCACGCTATAGAAGTACTTCTCAGAGCTGCCCAAACCAGGAAGGCTGGGAACCACTCCCTCTCCTAGAGCAAAGGTGTTGCTGAAGAATTTATCCCAGAGTCCTGGAAGCTCAAGACACCTCGTTCAAGCCCTGAGCATGAATGCCAATGGGAAGTCCACTAGGTGAGGAATGGGATTCACCCACTTCCTCTTCAGCCAACCCCAGAAAGAAATTGGGTTTCATCCAGTTTTTTGGATTTGTGGGAGTCAGAATTTAGCAGTGAGATCTCTAGGGGTACAACTACAATGGAACTGTACCCTGTCAAGTACTTAATGGAGTACAAAGTCAATCCCTTTGAGCTGGAGAGCATGATCTGCATTTTGGGTAAAACCTCTCATTTGTGATCCTTAATAGATAGAGCAATTAAGAAATGAGGGCTAGATTTGTACAGACCCTCAAAAACTTATCTTGTGGTGTAATTTACAGGGTGACAGGGCTGGCACTTGCCTGCTCATGCTGAGTCTGGAGATTTTTCAAAGATCTGAGCTGGTTTCTTCGCAGGCGCTGGAGAAGCTACCAACAAATGCAAATCCATCAGCAGGGAGCTGGTAAGGCCAGGAGCGCCCATATTGATGGCCTGGTTGTTTCCTTCAACAGCCAGCGCTGGTGGAAGGCACTAAAACACACATCAAAAGTGGCATTTACAACTCCTGTTTTTACTGCCAGTGCTTGAGAGGGTGATAAGGGTCACTCCAGCTACTGGCATTTAGGGCTTTAAAATCCAAGAACCCTATAGCTATATGATTAGTCACAGCCTATCTTCTTTGTAACCACAATAACCCTAAAACTTAAAATGTTCAAATGGCCCCAAACGTCACAGCAAAGAAATATGTCCCTGCATTTTACATAAGAGCTCTGAGTGACAGACAGCCTAACGGGAACCATGGCAGAAATGTCTACTCAGTTTTTCAGCTTGGTATTTCATCTTTCAGAGGATGAAGCTGGACACATTAAATTCTGCTTCAATGACAAGTAATCCCAAGTCCTGGGTAACTTTACCTTACAAATGGCAACTGCTCACTAGACTGAATTCATCTCAGTGGGCAAGAGACCTGCTCCAGGTGGGACTCACACTGAGGCTAAGAGACAGAGCAATCACTCTCTGAAATAATGTGTTCACTCAGCTAACAGGAGGGAGCCTTAGAGGGACTCAGACCAGCAGTACTGTAGACTGGATGACAGGCTATCTCTTAATTCCCATGAAATATACTCCAAAGTACAAGAGGTCCTGGACGTGCAGACCCAACGCAGAAGGCAGAAAACATACAGTAATAGGGACCAAGCATTTCATGCATTTCTCTTTTTCTTTTTTCAAGAAGGTTCTAGAAACACAGATTTGATCCTTTCAAATGTCAAGGGAGGATTCCTGAAGGGGCGCATGGGGCTGAGGCTGGAGAGAGATTTCCTTTAAGTTGATTTTACTCTCAATTCTATTATTTTTACACAATTGTAAAAGGAGTATTTAGTAAAGAGAACTAGATCTATATTTGCACTTAGGACAAATCTCTATGATTTTGTTGATCTGACTCATCTATTGCATATTTCTCTATATACAAGGAATATTTTACATATTATAAAATGTTTGTTAAAGGAGATTTGAAAACCAGGAGCCCAAATTTTGAGCTGTTAATGTAGGGCCACTTGCTCACAGGGCCCCTTCTGTGCGACCATTGCCCATTCCTCATGCTGTTTACCGAGCAGTAGATACACGATGCCAGATATGCAGAGGCAGCTACCTCGCTCGTGTAGCTGGAAGCCCACGGAAGAGACAAGGCTTACACTGCACAGGGCAGTGGAGGAACCAGAAGATTTCAGAACACCACGGATGGGCACTTTCTTTAGTTCCCAGTGGTGAGGGAAGCTTCCCAGAGAACTGTGCCCTTGTGATGAGGCTGGAGGGAGCGCCATTTTTCCATAACGTTAAGAAAACTGTTTGTTAATTGATGTACACTTTCCTAGAGAACTGTCTTTTCTTTGTTTAAACTTGTGGAAATCCACATTACAAGTTGCTTCCTATAGTGAAGCATCTCATGAACGAATTTGCAAATGTGGCAGTTTGGGGTGCTGCTACCAACATGGGGCTGCTACCAACCACGGTCTTTAAAGTGCTGACACAAAAAAGCATATGCTAACGGAGGACAAACTTGCATCTTTACTTCTCAGTATTTTATTGCCTTAGCCTGGCTGTCAACCAACGGCAATAATTCCAAGCATTTAGAGGCACAAATCAACTCACTAAAATATCTGTCAGAGCTTTCTGCATTAATCAGATTTGATGTATTGTAACCTACAGGGGAAAAATATTTGTGACAGACTCAAAACAATTGAATAAGCACAATATTAAAAAGCATGATATTGAGTTATTACTTAAGCTTAAATGAAGAGGAAAGGAGCAGAAAGGCAAACTTACCGTTGGCCCTAAACAGTGTTAAACATTATAAAATTGTTGCATGTTGTGGAGAAATTACACTGTGTACTAGTTACTAAAGAGTTTTTACTTAATTGGCCATAATCAAGTTGGGTTAAAAATATGTTCCAAATCTTTTCTAGTCACCTGAGAAATAGTTAAAATTTAACATCTGATTCTGCTTAATTGAAAAAAATCTCTTTAAATAGGTAGTTCCTTAATGTGGATAAATAACATGTGTCTATAGCCAAGATGCAGCACTGCATTGGATGGTGAAATACCACAGGTATTTCCATTAAAATTAAAAAGGGAAGAAGAAAAGGATGCTCTTCACAAATTTATTATTATTTTTATTGTTGTTGTTGTATGTAGGCCAAGTTGTCAAATATAAAACATAAGCAAAAGACCAGAATGCTCAAAAATGAGGAATTGTCATTGCATTTTGATTTTTCACAGCAGAGTCTTGTGTTGCTCAGGCTGACCTTGAAGTTGCTATGCAGCATAGGCTTGCCTTAAACTCCTGGTCCTCTGACCACTCCATAAGTGTAAGGTCACAGGTATGTACTTTCATGACTGGCTGGAAATTAATCACTAACTTTGAGCAAGAAGAACATATACCATAAAAACATTTTATAATCATTTAAAAATGAAGGCTGTGGTGGTGCACACCTTTAATTTCAGCATCCCAGCACTTGGCAGGTGGATCTTTATAAGTTAGAGCCCATCCTGGTCTAGAGAGTGAGTTCCAGGACAGCCAGAGAAACCCTATCTCAAAAAACTAATTAATATATATATGTATATATATATGGATAAATATACAAATTAACCATAATTTTGAATTTTTTATGTAAAAAACTAAGATTATGTTGGCAAGATGGCTCAAAGGGTGAAGGGAATTGAAACAAATATGTTGGCCTGAGTTTGATAACAGAGCCACATAGTGGAAGGAGAGAGCCAACTCCTGCAAGCTGTTCTCTGATGTTCACATGCCTGCCATAGTGCACACATGCATACACACACACACACACACGTACACATACACACACAGGCACGCACGCACATACACACACCACACAGGTGCACACACGTGCACATACACAGATGTACACACACGTGTGTACACACACATACACATACACACAAGCACACACACATGCACACATACACACAAGCACACGTGCATGCACACACACCATACAGATGCATACATACACACATGCGCACACACGTACACACAGACACACATACAGGTGCACACAACCCCCCCACACCATACAGGTGCACACATACACTAAATAAATAAATAAACTTAATAACTTTTAAAAAGTGGAGACTAAATCTGGCATGGTAACACATAACTATAATACCAGTACCAAGGATCCCAAGGACCAGGCTGTTTTGAGCTACACCATGAGATAATGCCTGGAAAAAAATAAAACAAAACAAAGAACTCCTTAAAAACAGTGTGCATTGGCATAAAAACAGAGAAGTCGACCAATGGAATCGAATAGAAGACCCGGA
>LOJH01008059.1:14685-27022 GCA_001685095.1 Ellobius talpinus | reverse complement strand
TCTCTCTGTCTCTCTCTGTCTCTCTCTCTGTCTCTCTCTCTCTCTCTCTCTCTCCCTCTCTCTCTGGCAACACTGAATCCTTCTGACAAAGATCTGTGGGAATTGAAATTTTGTCAACAGTAGTTGTAATGGAGATGTGATGATTGATTTTGTAGTATGCTAAGTGGATTGGGGTTGCAAATTAACTGAAAACTATATTATGCTTTGCTCATAGTTCTGAATACCTGAAATTACAGAATCACACAGGAGTTGACAACATCTTGTTACTATAGGGTTTTGGAAAATAGCACAGCTTCAACTAGCTCCCTACATTATTTTGAGTAAATATTTAATTAGATGGGACTTACACTTAAAGAAGGTTCATACATACAACGTTATGTCATGCTTGAACAACATGAAATGATACGAACTATTCATGGAACTCTTGGACACATAGCAGAATGTCAGTGACCAAACCTACAAAATGAAATAGCAAGATATAAGGAAAGAGAGGTCGCTGAAGTGTCAATAAGAGTTCACCAATACAAAGAGAAAGGAATGAGTGACAAACAGTCATCAATGATGAAAGTATCTGCTTACAGATTCATAAGGTGCCAAGAGCAGGTAGAAGTAAAAGCATGACCAAAGGAAACAATTACAGGGTGCTAAGATTCTATCCAAAAGGAACTGGGGAAGTTAGAAATACATAGACAAATTCCATATAGGTAAGCTATAAATTTGGAAATATAATTTAAGCTGCAAAATCGAGGAGTAGTTAAGGTTGAGAACAGGAACAAAGAGAAGTAGTCTTACAGTTCCCATTGGGCTGATTTAAGACAGAAGCTATGGGAGAATTGTATGACTTTGAAAGATGTCTGATATATGATAAGTCATTAAGCATAAATGTTAGGTAGAAGAAGAGTTTGGGATAGGCTCAGAGTTTCCTATTGGTTCTGTGATGTCTCTGAGGGATGCCACTGAACAAGATAGAGAAAAGAACATGATCACACATGTGCAACTTGGGAGAGTGTGTCTTTTTTAGTTGGATTGTAATTTTCCAAAAATCAGATACTTTTTTCTCTTATTTTGTAATTTTAGTTTTTTGTGACAAAATAATTTATATTAACAATTAACTGCTGAATAACATAAAGAACACAGATGAACCATTAGCATTTTTGAGCCATTAGCATTTTACTGAGGGACACGGTGAAGCATATGAAATAGTTAAGAGAACCTCATGTATTTTTGCATTAAATATGTATTACATTTGCATACAATTAGAGTTAATCTGTCAAAATAGTCCATTTTTTCATGTGTCTTTTAAATATTCAAAGTCTCTTATTGATTTATTTTAAAAACCAATTTCTCTTCAAGGAAAAAAAATGTCAGGAGTAGATATAGGGCAAAACTAACAGAGCTGTCACATACTATTCATGTCTAAGTGTCCCCAGCAGATTTCACACTCCCTGTGATGATTAGTTTTAATTGTCTATTTTAAAGAATCTAGAATCATGTTGGAGATAGGGCTCTGGGCAGAACTTAAGGGGGGGGTCATCATGATTGTATTAATTAAGTTTAGAAATCCTACACACTGTGGGTTACATCTAAGAGAGCTGAGCTGTAGGAAGCATTTACTCTCTGGTGTCAAATTTGCAATGAAATGTGACCAATGGCATCAATTTCTCATTGCCCTGATGCTCACCATTAGTAATAGATCCTTGAAGTATAAACTAAAGTACTCCAATCTCTGCAGATGGTTTGGTCAGGATGTTTAATTTTAGCAGCAGGAAAGGTAACTAAGACACTCTGATCTGATGGCTGCAAACAACACACCAGCTATCAGAGCTTAAGAATCAAAACTATCTTGTGCCACACACAACCTCAAATAAATATATAAATACACATTGATAAATGTATTCCTGACAACCAGATCATCAAAAATGTCACTTTGTTTTTATTTTAAAGCTGGACACAAACCTAGCTATCTCTGGAATGACGGTATCTCAACTGCAGAATTGCCTCCATCAGATTTGCCTGTGGTCTTATCTGTGAAGTAATCTTTTTCATCACTGATTGATATAGGTAGATTCAGCCCACTGTGGGCAGTACTGTACTTGAACAAGTGGTCCTAGGTTGGATAAGAAAGGTAGTTAAGTCATGGTAAACAAGTTAGTAAGTAACTTCCCTCTCTAGTCACCGCTTCAGTTCCTTCTTTCAGGAAATTCTTTAAGGAACTTGTGCCTTAGCTTCTCGACAATATGCTTTAACTTGGAAGCCAGAATAAGCTCTTGTTGCCACCAGCCTCACAGCCACAGAAAGAAGCAAAATCAGATGGGCTCAAGCAAAGTTTATTTCGCAAAAATGTAAGATTGATTTTCCTTTCAAACTGTAGACACCTGAATCTTCTATTGTTGCTTTAATTGCTGCAGAAGAAAATGGACAACTATTGGGAGAGTTTGTTATGTGATAAATGTAAGATAAAATAGATGGATAATTTCCAGTGGCCAGCTCTCCTCCTATCAGTCTGGGTATATTAGAATTACCCAAGCAACTTCCTGAAGGACAAATTCACTCCTTTTTCCTCAACTATTGTACTTATTTCAACCAGAGATAATCTCTCATGATATCTGAGATATGTGCTAAATATTTGGCTGTCTTTAATAATAAATAGTGCTAAATTGTTGCACATTATACAAGTGAGAGTATGCTGGAAAGTCTTACGTACTCTTTACCTTAGAATATTTTAATCCATTTTTTATTCTACCTTATGTCATGTAATGTAGTTTTTCTAATCCCCCTACAGTAGTTAATTAATGTGATATGAATACATTTTACTTATTTGGTCTCTGATAATGGATGTCCCAGTTGACTCCAACATGTGTTATCCTAAACAGTGCAGAGAGAAACATTTTGTTCAGATCTCTCCCTTCAGGTATAGGGGTTTCTCAAGAAGCCCAGGAGTAGCTCTATCAGAGACTCTGTTTAACTACACTCTACAGTGTATTACATGCTACTAAGTGCTGCTCTTTAGTAGATGGGATGGTTTACAACACAATAAACAGTATCTGAATTTTCCTATTTCCTACTTTCTGGCCAAAACTAATAATAAGCCAAACATAACATTTGGCAATGACATAGGCAGTATTTTTTGGCTCCAAGCTTTAGTTTTCATTTTTCTTATTAAGAAAGGTTTGAAAGTTGATTTATTTCTGACATCTAGAGATTAGTTATTTTTCTTAAAACATCACTTCATTACTTGAAGCTAAAGCTCTGATGTTAGTAGCATTTCTTTTTCAAGGCTGAAGATATTAAAACAATAGCAATTAGAGTATTTTCATCTGATTATCAAATTCCACTTGTGTCATTGATATGGTATCTATAAAGTCTTCATTCACTGCCAGCAACTTCCAGGAACAGGAGAGTATTGCAAGCAAATCACCCTATTATGAGGCTACACCCTATTAAACAGGATCACAGTTTTTATGGTTTTATAGGTAAACATCAAGCCAACAAAATAGAGATTAGTCCTCAGCAATGGCAATTTTCTTGGCACCAAATGCAGTTTGCTTCTTCCAGGAAGCAATAGCAGGTTACATGATTGGGACAAGACTGCATGTGCACAGAACTGAGAAAATAACTTATCAGGCCCCTTTGACCAACCTGCATAGCTATACAGACTAATTGCATCTTCCTTATGTAATCTTTGAGTCTGCATAAATGTCTTTCAAGATGTTTCTGGGACAGTTCATGTCTCTTATTTTCTCACTAAAACTATTGATTCATTTCTTGATTTTACATTACTTTCTATTTCATTTCTGGGTTGAGTGGACAGTCCTCATTTGCTGGGACTTCATGCAGTCAAATTTCATATACCCTGGCACTCTAATAGCATCTTTATGTGTTTTTTTAATAATCTAGAGTTCATTTTGTGATGGTGTACTTTATACAATTCTGTATTTGACCTCTTTTTCCTTATTGATTTTAAAGAGATACTTGTATAAACCAAAATGTTAGAATTCTATCAGCCTTGTAGAGGATAATTTCATTCCCCTATAGCACCTGTTGATTTTGTCCACAACATTCTGTATTTAGTTTAGTTTTTTTCTTTTTCTCAAAACCATCTTTCATCTCATTGTTTTTGTATTTTGTATCTTACTTAGAAAGGCTCTTGTCATTCATAACAGCTAAAAGTATCCTCCAGTCTCTTTTGTTAGCTTCATATTTTTAACTTCTATATTTAGAAGCAACTCATTTTTAGTCCATTTTCAGCATGATATAAGGAGGTAATCCAGGATTATTTTACTCTACAATTGCAGGTCAATTTTCTAAATGACTCCAACTAAAATATGTAATTTCTCCATTGATATTTTGGCTTTCTCCCCCACATATCAATGTTCCCATACTTAGGGACTTTCTTTTATGTCTGAGAGAAATACCTCTCTCTTTTTCAGTCTTTTCTCGCTTTGTTTAGAATTTTTGTCTCTACTTTCAATTACTGAGGCAAAATTGGCCTTATAGGCTGGGGAGTGTAGGTCAGCAGGAAAGTATTTACTGGAATGTGAGAGGTCAGGCCTTAATCAATCAGTAATCCTGGGCACCACCAGAAATAAATCACTGAAAGAATATAAAAAAATGGGAAAATGGAGGAAAGGGAGGGGAGAATCAGTCCCATTTATTTGCTTCTCTCTCTCTCTCTCTGTGTGTGTGTGTGTGTGTGTGTGTGTCTGTGTGTGTGTGTGGTCAGTTGTGCAAATCATTATAGAAATTTTCTCAAAATTTCATTTAACCCAAAGACTAAAATTGAGTAAAAAATTCTTTAAAAATATTTTACCATTTTAGTTTCAGCTTCATTTATCCAGTTATCTGCGAAATTTATCCGCATTTCAATAGTTTCTGGAAGTTTTGCAATGCAATCTCATTCCCACTAAGGATAACCTACTCTCATTTTTCAAGGGTGTAAATGTTTACAATGCAGTTTGATGCTGTGTCAATTGACCCTAATAACATTAGTAAGTCATCGTCTAGGTTCTATGACTTTCCAAGTCATGTGTTTCTGACCTTGTTTATTGCACTAGGCTTGAATTTCCTCCTGTGTAGTTTCTCAAAAAAACACATGACCCAGCTGTATCTTTCCCAGGCATATACTGAAAGAACCTTTTATCTTACTAAACCGCTATTTGTATATACTCGTTCCTTATTGCTCTATTTGCATTAGCAAGGAAATAGAATCAGCCTGAATGTTCATTAAATGATAGTGGATAATGAAAATGTGGTACAAAGTGAAATTTTATTCAGTCATAAAGAAAGAGGAAATTATGAAATTAAATGTATGAATGTTGAATATACGGAACTAGGAGAAAATCCTACTGATTGAGGTAAGTCAGACCAAGAAGGACAAGTACCACAAAGTCTTTCTAACAGGAATCCTAACTTCAAATCCTTAGTTTTCTGTGGTTTATATGGAATATCTGTGGAAATGGGTATCCCATTTAAGGTTTCTATCGCTGTGACAAAACACCACAACCCAATGCAACGTGAGGAGCAAAAGAATTTATTTCAGGCTACTGTTCCAAATCACAGTTCATCATTTAAAGAAGTCAGAGCAGGAACTCAAGAACAGAATGAACATGAAGGCAAGAACTGACACAAAAGCCATGGAGAAATGCTGCTTACTGGCTGGAACCTAATGACTGGTTTAGCCTGCTTTCTTATAGCACTGAGGAAAACCAGCCTAAGTGTGGCATGCCCACAGTGATCTGGGCCATCTCACATAAATTACTAATTGAGAAAGTTCTGCCCAGACTTGCTCACAAACCCATCTACTGAGGGCATTTTCTCATGTAAGTTCTCTCTTTCCAAATGACTCTAAGTGGTGTCAAGTTGAGAAAACACTCACCAACACAATTGACTGCTTGTCAACTTGACACAAAACACAAAAGTATTCAATTACAAACTCTCCCATCTCATTTGTCTCCAAGATGTTAATATTAATATCATAATATCACTCCACTGCTTCTGCTGTCATTGGCAGTCATCCCACGGTGCTTGCATCTGCAAAATGTGGGCACCTCTTCTCAATTTTGGCTACACCTTCATCAGTAGCCTCTATGGTGCACCCCACAGGAACTATGACTGCCCGTGGTTCCAGTACTTAACTTCACTCTGTGACTTCTATAATCCTAGGACCTCTACTTCAAATGCAGTTGCAGATTCACTGGCAGCCTCTACTGGTCTCACACAGTGACCAAGCTCAGCTCTCTATGACTTAATAACAGCTTGCAATCCAGTATCCCCGGAAGATTCTTCAACATTAACAAGTTTGGTTGCCAACAAGACATACACCCATGGTCACCTCTGGACCACACCTTCTATGTGCATATCCTAAGGAAACCCTTCACAGATGATTTTTAGATCAATGACGCTGATCTCATCTTAATTACAGCTCATTCCTCAGCCCCAGTCACTAGTATCAAAAGTTTCAGCAAAGCAGAAGTTTTATTTTAGTGATTCTTAATCAAATTATCACATAAACAGCCCTGCTTGAGTCTTTGAAGATTCTTAAACTCCTGTCTGGAACTTCACAAGCCAGGCCTCCATCATCTGAATTTCTTTCAACACTTTTATCTTCCAAACTCTCACAGAACAGCCCACTGAGCTCGGATCATTCAGTATCTGTGCTAGCTGCTTTTAAGTGAACTTGACATAAACTATACTCATCTGAAAGGAAGGAACCTTGATTGAGAAAATTCCTCCATAAATTTGAGCTGTAGTCAAATCTGTAGAAAATCTTCTTAATTAGTGATTGGTGGCAGAGGACCCAGCCATCACAGTTGGTGCCATCCCTGTGCTGGTTGTCCTGGATTGTGTAAGAAAGCAGAATAAAGAAGGCATGAAGAATAAGCCTGTAAGCAATACCCATTCATGGTCTCTGCATCAGCTTCTGCCTCCAGGTTTCCACCTTGTTTAAGTTCCTGTCCTAATTTCCTTCGGTGATGTACTATGGAAATGGACACATAAACCATGTAAACACTTTTCTTCCCCAAATTGCTTTTTGTTATGATATTTCATTGTAGAAATGTTAACTCTAACACAATGCTTTGTCCAGCCCAAAGTCCAAATGTTACCAATACTCTCCACAAAAAAAAGTTTTTCTTTTTGGGTCTGGGTTACCTCACTCAGGATGATTTCTTTCTAGTTCCATCCATTAGCCTTCAAATTTCATGATGTCATTGTTTGAACAACCAGGTAATACTCCATTGTGTAAATTCACATTTTTTAATCTATTCTTCACTTAATGGATATCTAGGTAATTTCCAGGTTCTGGATATTATGAATAAAGCTGCTATGAACATAACTGAGCAAGTGTCCTTATGGCATGATTGAGCTTCCTTTGGGTACATACCCGAGAGAGATATACCTGGGACTTGTTCCCCTTGCTCAACATCATCTCCAGCATCAGCTGTCATCAGTGATTTTGATCTTAGCCTTTCTGACAAGTGTAAGACAGAATCTCAAAATCATTTTGATTTGCATTTCTCCGATGCAATGGATGCTGAACATTTCTTTAAGTGTTTCTCTGTCATTTGAGATTCTTCTGTTGAAAATTCTCTGTCTAGAACTGTACCCCATATTTTAATTGGATTATTTAGTTTGTGATGTCTTAGTTTTTTGAGTTCTTGTGATGGTTCAGTGGTTAAGAGCACTGAATGCTCTCCCAGAGGACCCATGTTAAATTTCCAGCTCCCACATGGAAGCTCACAACTGTTTGTAACTCCAGTTCCAGGTGTCTGACACCCTCATATAGACATTCATGCAGACAAGACACCAATGCACATAAAATAAAAGTAAAATCTAAGAAAAATACAGAATGAAAAAAGAATGGGCAAAGATCTTCACCATCCTACATCTGAAAGAGGACTGATTTCCAAAGTATATAAATAGCTCAAGAAACTAAACATCAAAAAATAATAATAATCCTGCCTTCTTGCTTATAGCGCCCAGAACCACCAGCCCAGAGACAGCACTCTCTACAGTGAACTGGGCTTTCCCATATCAATCATTAATCCTGGAAAATGGCCCATAGGCTAACCCACAGACGAAGTAAATAAGGGCATGTTTCTCAAGGGTCGTTCCTTCCAAATGGTTCTAGCTTGTGTAAAGTTTACAAAACACAAGCCAACACACTAGAAACCAGAATAGGAACTATGGGGTTTCTAAATATGAAGAGATGGGAACAGTGGGATTTTTCTATCCAGAAAACCAATATATATATATATATATATATTAAAATATTTCTGGTTATCCTTATTGTTTCCTCCATTTTTTATATTTAAATTAACAAATTCTTCATTTAAAGGGTTTACCTCACTTGTCTTTCAATATTTTTTCAGACAAAAATGCTTAAAGCTAAAAATACAGTTTATGTAATAATGTGTTTGTGGACTACATATTTAAATATATCATTTTATATGCTTCTCGAGCACTCAATTATTTCCTTATGTTTTTCTTTAGCCAAATGCTATCATTCAGAAATATTTTAAATTTTCAAACAAGATGTACTATTTTAGATGTTTTTTATGAATGATGTCTGATTTTATTACATTTTTCCTAACAATGACCAAATCAGAATGATAATGAAGCTTGTAATTTTTCTATAATTTGGGGACTAATTTAGTAGATTTTTATGGGTACATATAAACACACACAAAAAACAATACAGCTATATTATATATATACAATATATATTAGTTAGCAGAATGGGATAGATGTGAAATCATCTTAAAATTTCCTACAATATCATTTTATAGGTCAAAGTTTTCTTTCAGTTTCTGGGCTTAAAAGTTTAAATCAATTGTTGATTAATGTATTTTTCTACTGTTTCAGTGATTTCATATAAATGTTTTGAGGCTATTTGATCAAGTACATGTATATTCATATTATGACCTTAACATACATGTATATATGCATATTGTAACATATAATTTTCATGTTTGTACCTTACAACCTTCATATTCATTTATGTATTCATTGGTATCCTATTCATCTCTTTATATCTCCAAAGATAGGCGCCTTTGGTATGTTTTTGTACATCTGTGCCTACACTGATACAGCTGTATCAAAGCCAAGTTTTCATAAGCATGAGCACAAAAGTCACTTTATGAATGATCTTTATTTACCCTACTTCCCAGTATTTATGTGATTCCTAAATCAATAAATAGATAGTTCATGCAAGTATAAAAACACTAAGTGGGTTTGTCTTGCTAGTGAATACCTACCACCCATATTCTAAGTAAAATGGAAAAGGGAGTGTTTATATCTATAGAAAATGGTGAAACATGTTAGTTCCTGGAATGCCTCAAGAGGGGAGTTAAACAAGGCTGAATGGCTAGAAGGTATACATAGAACATATGCATTATAATATTTTTTCCACACCCTCTTTAAGTGAATGTGTTTCTCTATTAAAAATTAGGGAATAGGACTCAGGGAGATGATTCGGTCAATGACCTACACTTGGAATCCCTAGCACACAGGCCATGCCCTGTAATCTCAGTGCATGCAAGAGTTCCATGAGACGATGCCTATAGCTCACTGGCCAGCACACTAGACAAACCATGAAACTAAGTTTCACTTGGGAGACCAAGTGATGGAGGAAGATGCTGGATGCTGACCTCTGGCCTTGTTTTTAGACATGTTCCTCAGGATAACATATTCCCTCCAAACTGAGCCATTTTTGAAGGAGGAGTTGGAAGTCTCACAAGATACAGGTGGTAAAGAAAGGGTCAAAAAGGGTTACATGTCTTTCTGGAAAAACAAACTTGGAAGATTCTTGAGGGGTCCTTACCCACATCATAAAAGGAAATAAAGTGTTGCAGGGATGAAGGCTCTGATGCATCAAACTGTGGAGGGAAAGACATTCAGTGCAGATCATCACTGCACTGTGGTGACTTTCTGGAGATGCACCTGCTATCCAGTTATCTCTGCTCCTTGTGAGTAACCCCTTATCTATAATTCATGGTAGTAACCCCAATAAAAACTCATTGTTTCACCAAACCAGACATTGGTGCAATGCTTGTTTTGTTCTGTAGTTGCTCCCTTTCTGGGATGAAAGACATGTGTTGCATCTCCCCAGAAAAAGTCTTTTATGTGACACTTGGCAATGAACATGGACCTGAAAGACCACAGAAGGGTCAAGGGGGGAGTGATTCCAGATCCTAGCTAAGTATACCAAACTAGGTAACACTGCATAGCTAGAGGTGGATGCACCACATGGGAACTCCCGAAATGGCTTTCTTTCTCTGTGTGGTATGGGAGAGTGTGCCCTTTTGTGCCATCCCCATTTGCATGGCCCTACATGGGTGCTGAGTCATGTAACCAAGGCCAAGTCCTCTATCAGGAAGAAAAGTGTTAAAGGGAAGTCGGGTGGAAGAAATCAGGGTGACCTACTCTATGCAGAATAGGATGCCGTGTTTAATTGAGTAGAGTTTGGTGCCTGAGTATAGGTGCTCTAAAAAAAAAGATGAAACGTTTAAAACAAATGCCATGTGTGTGAAAGTAATATATACAGAATGCGAGTGTCGATAGGTTGTTAAAGGGGTTGTGTGGCCACTGCTATGTGGAGTAAATATTATCTTTTAGCCTGAGATGTGAACTCAGTGGGAAATTGCTTGTGTAAGACAGAAGGAGAAAGAGATGCTGCATTGCTGTTTCTTGCAGCTTGCAGAGTGCAAGAAACTAAAAAACAAGTTAAATTCATGCCAACATTCCCTGCTTGGACCCACATACTTGGAAACCATAGAAAGTCAAATTGATTACTTTTTAAAGGTGATGTTTGATGCTTGTTTCACCGGGCTAGATGAGGCTGCTCATGCAAGAACTGTGGAATAAGTCAGGAAGTTCAGGTGGGGATGCATTGTCAGTGTTTTAGTGACTAGGACATAATGTTGAAGTGATCACCAGAGTGTGGAGCTGTCTGAAAGCTATGGAGAGAGCTCCAGGGTTATAGGAGCCCTTACCAATGGTGCTGTGGGGTTTCCAGTCCTGCAGCTGCTTCTGAGTTGCTTATTCCTTGTAAGGCAACTCTCGCCTATAATCTGTTAGTAGCACCAGTAAAAAACTCATTGGCTCACCAAATTAGATGGCCCAACCATTCCTTTGGTTTGTTATGGACTCCCTTTCTTGAGTGAGAAAACATGTGAGCTGTGTCTCCACAGAAAACATCTGTCACACAATAGTCTTCCACTGCAGTGCATGCATACAAATCTACTGCACACCATACACATGCGCGCGCGCACACACACACACACACACACACACACACACGTGCACACAATGCATTTACAGTTAGGGAAATGAGATTCAGGGAAGAAACTGTATTATTTTCACATCATAAAGCCAGTACAGAACTAAAGTGAAAGAGAAATTCAATTCAAGTCATTCTGATTTTAAAGTTCACTTTTTGAAATAGAAAAAAAAAGTCTTTTTCTCTTCCTATATCAAGGAAATCTGAAGATGGAGAAATGGTTTTAACTCAAATTTCTGGAGAATTGGGAGCTCAAAGAGAAAGATCCTGGTTTTGTACTTTGTTCTATAGTTGGATGGATTAACTTTGTACAAAGAAACACTAGGGAGATGGAAATGCCTTTAAAGAAAGCCACCAGTGACCACTAGCCTAGCACAGCATACTGAATGGCTATCAAGCTTTTTACTAAAAATAAAAATATAAAACTGCAAAAAGAGAAATTCAAATTGTTAAAGTTAATTGCAGGATTAAATTGCTATTTGTCAATGGCAGTATCATTTGTATTATAAATTACAGGACTGTAGCCTTCAGGCATATTTTATCAATATGTTTCCAATGATTTAATAACAATATTTCTCAAAAATAATCCAAGCTACTTTTCTTTCTTTTTAAATGAACATGTTCAAAGGGTTTTCATCAGTGTGCTAGCCAGCTCTGCAAAATTTCTAGTAAATAAATTATCACCAGGAGGCTCAAAATCCATTACCATAAAAAAGGCCATTTTTCCCTCCCTAATCGATTGCCCACTGTGCGACTGCTAATGGGACCATACACACACGTTGTGCAGAGGGAATTTGTTTTCGGGTTCTCTCTCATTCTAGAATTTATTTTACAAAGAATTTCTCACTAAACTCATAAATTAGTCAATGCATAAAATGAACACTTCAGCTTCCAGCAGGTGAAACATTAAGGCTGCACACCTCGACTATTTTCTAAGCAGGTTTCCAAAGAAATGATGGTTGGCTTGCAGTGGGTGTTCTGCAAAGACAACAGCACCATTCTGGGAGAGCCAGCAATCTCAAACTCCCTCCCTCCTTCCCTCCCTCCCTTTATCCTCTC
>LOJH01008059.1:2687-14578 GCA_001685095.1 Ellobius talpinus | reverse complement strand
CTCTCTCTCTCTCTCTCTCTCTCTCTCTCTCTCTCTCTCTCTCTCCTCTCCACAACATAGTTTGTTTCTCATTCTTGCAGCAATAGTTCAAGATCCATGGAGACATACTTGTCCTGTGTCTGTTGAGTGATAGTGCATGTAAGCATTCTGAATCATATCAGCCTTTTCATATAGAAACTTCAGAATGATCTTGAATAACTGTTACCAAGGCAATCTCACTTCATTTCCAGCATGGATCTTTTACCACCAACTCCAGCCTGGTATGTCTTCACAAATGAAGTTTCAATGATAAAAATCCCAATTTATAATACAGTATCAACCTATTATAATCCCAGAAACTGGTAGCCAGATTAGTCTTGCCTATGCTCAACCAAACCAATATTTTTAGGATATAAAATAAAAGAATTGAAAATCATCTAAATTGTATCACATTTAATAGTTATTAAACTTAATTTTTTAATTGAAAACTTTCTTTTCGCTTCCAAGGTTGCTTGCTTCCCATAATTTTGCGTTCCTAAAGTGGAATCTGATTAATCCTTTGATCACTGTACCACTTCAGTGAGGCAAAGTTTGAAATGTATTCTTTAGTCCCTGGATATTTCATGGTTGAAATTATTCTTTTTTCCCCCTGTTGAAACATTGAATATTAGCAAAGCCAGAACGTGAGAAGGTGATGCTTGTAAGTCTTAGGGTGGAATCGGTGAGTTAAGTCATACCCAAAGCAGGGGGAAGAAAGCAATAAATATTCAAAGGAATATGGACCATAAAAAATTGTAGTGGAAGCACTTAATGTACTTAGATGAATTTTTAAAATATATGTGGACCTGATTTAAAATACATGTAGGCCTGTCAACAGATGTCATACTTCACTGACGATGATTTCATTATTGTCTTAAAGTGACCTGCATTTTTCTTTCATTCTCTCCTTAGGTAAGTTGCTGTGCCTTATTTAAAAACTCCATTGTCCTGGGAATGTCATGAACATGAGGCAAGTAAACACCATACTATGGTTTTCTACTCTCAATGTTTGAATGGCTGTACTTCTGATAGTTTACCTACTAAAGACTTAGTGGGGCATACGTCTAAGAGCTCCATTAGCTAACAGTTTGCCAGCTTGGTGAGACCTCAGCATGGTTACTAGGATTGTTGTACCAGGAAAACATTTAAATGAGCCCTGCTTATTATCATGCGTCTTATATTCTTTTTGTTCTCACTTTTATTAAAAAGAGATAGTTTTCTCATACAATATATGCTATTTTCAGTTTCCCTTCTCTCCACTTCTCCCAGTTCCTTCCCTCTTCCTCTCTAATCTGTATTCACTGCTATGCTCTCTCTCATTAGGGAAAAAAAAACAGGCTTCTAAGAGATAACACCTAAATATATCAAAATAAAACATAATAAGGGAAACTAAGGCCATGACCCTGAAGTTGTTATGAGTTAACTGAGAGCAGAAGGATGATCCTCCTGCTATCACCTAGCCATGTAAAATGCTGTACTTTGAACATCCCTGTGGTACAATATTTCATTTCTTTCAAGGTACATTATTTTGTCATTGTAATTTTCCTTCGATATAATAATGATATGCTGATTGTTTATAAATTCTGTAGGTCACCATGGTCCTTTACAAACATGAATGTGACATTCTAGAGCTTTATTTGTTTACAAACATGAATGTGACATTCTAGAACTTTGTTTCACTTTTGCTTTCTTACAGCTTCTTATTTACGGCTTCACTCTGCTCTAACACATATAAGAATTGAAGATAGAGAGGAGATGAAAGCACATTTACTTAACTATGAGGGAATGAAAGTGTGAAAAAAATATAAAAATACCATAAAATCATAAACAAACAATATTTATAATTCTAATATATGATTATGGTTTTTGCCCCATGAATGGTTCCTCTTTGCAGTTCTATTATAATACATCCTAAACAGCAAAAACTTTCACTAAAATCTGGTAAGAGCCCTTAAATGTTTTTCCTTATTAGTGTATGTGTGTTTGTATGGTGATTATATAGTGTAGATGTAATTCAATTATAATTTTAAATAGTGTTAACTGGATATTTTCTAGGATGCCAAAATAATGGGTTCCATACAAAAGAAGCTGAAATAGAAATCACTGAGTGTTGAAAATAGACACAGATCCCAAAGTGTCTGGTAGTGAATAGCTACAGTAGGATTTATGGTATTAAATCTTTGGTCTTAATTACAAACATTAATCTTTCTCTAGTAACATTGCTATAGCAACTCTATAGTTAAAGGGTCCAGGCGAGTTCCAAATTATTCATCTCAGGATGCTTTCCTCAGTTATTAACTTGTTACATTATTGAAACTAAATGATATTTTACATTTAAATTGACTTTTCATCCACTCTATAATTTACTTTCTTACCTCAAACGTTTTTATTTTTAATTATTTAAGGTAGTGAACTTTCTCTATGCTTCAATTTTCTACTTTTTTCTTGGTTTTCCAATACTATCTGAAGTTTAGGTTATGGTTAGGCATTTTACCATGAGAGAACAAATTTAAATATATGTTTTCATTGATAATTTAAGAAAAAGAATCATGATTGGTTTAGGATCTTTAATAGTGTTGTCTGACTTGTGTTTGACTACAATCTCTGTCTTAATGATATATTGCCATATTTATACATATAATTTTATAAGGAAATGGATAATTCTAGACTAATGTAGTCTTGAGTGTAATTTAAAGCCATGAATGTTAGATAAACTAAATACAAGATGTCTCAAAGTAAGAATGGGGTATATTTCTGCCCATGAATAGCATGTGCACACATTAAAGACAAACTAATAAAGTGAAAAATGGTTAGTATTATTTCAAGCTGTTTTAAGCAAGCAAATAAAATTTTCACTTCTTTACATAATATGATGACATTATACATCGAAGAGTCATTTTTGTTTCAGATTATCATTTTACCAGGAGGAGTTAATGTGGCAGTTATCTAATTATCATGTCTTTATTATTGGGAACTATGCTAAATAGAATAAATAGAAGAATAAAATAAACATGTTGTTTCTAAGTAATCCTTAGCAATGTGGTACGGATAAGCAAGTCCTGACTATCAACAGAAGATAAAGTAGAATATACATGTGCCTGTAAACCAAGTGTAAGTAGTCAGTTGGACAAGTCTCAACTGACCCAGTCTTTCTCTTCCCCTCCTCAAATTATACTTTTTACCTCCTAATAATACACCTGGGACTTAAAATGCACAAAATCTTGCAGTGTTAATTAAGAGTAGAAATTTGTGGCCTAGAGAGACAGCTCAGTTTTTAAGAGTGCTTGCTACGTAATTGTGAGGGCTGGAATTCAGGCCCTAGCATCCACATAACGAGCCAGGTGCCCCACAAATACATGGAATCCTGTGTATTTGGAATCCAATGGAATCCAATGTCCTCTTCTGGCTTTTATGTACACATGCACATATGCAAATGAACACACGCATAATCTTAAAAAAAACTGTTTATTCTTATTTTATGTGAATGAAAGTTTTGTATTCATGTATGTATGTATGTATATGTGAATATTATATGCATACCTGGTGCCTTGCAGGCAAGAATAGGAAATCAGACACCCTGGAACTAGAATTACAAGGGGTTGTAAACCACTGTATGGTGCTGTAGGAAGTCCTACAGCCATTGGTTACCCACCCACTGGGGCATGGCCTCTTATACTATATATGCTGATGGAGCATGCATCCCTTTCTCTGTTTCCGGTTGCGGGATTCAGTTTTCTGATCTCCATTCAAGCAGAGGATTCTGATTTGTGAGTTTACCCCTAAATAAGTAACCATCTATTTCTCAATTCTGAGCTAGTGTGGGATTTCTTATAAGCATCCTTCTTCATTTGGCACCCATGTGGACTCGGACTCCCCGCCTACCGGGTGGATGGCCTAACGGCCTAGCCGGTCCACAGACCAGACAGTCTCCCAACCCTGCACTGGACCCCACTGTTAAGTTAAGGGGTCAGCTCCTCACCTTGATCCAGTATTTACTGAAATATCCCTGGTCTGCTACTCAGTGGTTAGACAATGGACTGTATGGGATGTGTATGAATGTCTTGCCTACATGTATGCCTGTATACCATATGCATGTCTTTGGAGGCAAAATGAGGACAATAGATCCTCTGAAACTTGAAATTGTTGTCCACCATGGACAATATCTTCCTTGAAGTGCTTGTAGCCTGTGAGCATGATGACACACTGTACCCCACTTGTCATGACTATGTAGTTCATCTCAAAATGACAGCAGTGTATGCTAAGATGGCATTTCATGACCATTCAGTTCTTCATCATAGGCCAGTTGCCTCACTCAGGTATGCACCCAGGGTTCTAGGTAGAAACAGCTGTCTTTGGTGAACAACACATAAAGATATGATGGCAATTTTACCTATGTGCAACTTTCCTGTCACAAAGAGCTGGCTCCTGGGAACTTCCCTAATCTCCACAAAGTTGCCAATATGAGGAGGAAAAAAAAATTGATGAGGCATTCCATGATTATCAGTCTAACAAAGAAACCATGTCACAGCTCACTGATCTAGAAATAGAGGAAGCCGTCCAAGAACCACCACTGGAGAGAACTGATATTGCATAGCCAGATGCTGATGGTCTTCAGGGAAGCAAGAATAAGATCTTAGTCCTGTGGAAAGGGGTGAGGACCCAGGTCCTGATCCAACTAGGTGTATTCTGGTCAAATCTCTTTATCCTCAGCCATAGAATAAGGTTAAACAAACAAACAAACAGACAAAAATCTACCTCAAGGGAGACCACATAGAATTCTGGAGTCTGTTTGTCATCAAATAAACTGCTCAGGATTTGGACACTGAAACTGCCAAACAATTTTCTTGCTTTCAAGACTCAGCAAGACCAAGAAGTCTCAGCTCTAGATATAATGTAAAAGAAGAAGGAAAAATATAACAAAAACTTTGAATTTTGTTTCTGAAATGCTTTCACCTGACAGGATCTCTGCTGTGTAAATTTGAATACAATAATTTCTTTTGAATTTTGTTTGCTTTTTTAAAAATGAGCACAAAAGAATTATTTGAAGATTGATATTATAAATAGATACATACATAACTATGAATGCATAGATCCACGGCTGGGTAATAAAGGGTATATGAGTTCCTCCTCCTTCTAAATTTTAGTATTTGAAAAACTGCTTTTGTTTTGAAATACTAGCATATCACTGCCAAGTATTAAATACAATTTAATGATCATAGTAATTTCTTAAAGTTTCACAGTGTACTTTATGTTCCTGTTTTAAAAGTAATTATTATATATATGTGCTCTTTGGTATACAATTGTGTTCACTGTTTTCAAAGAAAAAGAGTTGAACTGAAGGAGTGTGTGTGTGTGTGTGTGTGTCTGTGTCTCTGTGTCTGTGTCTCTCTCTGTTTGTATATGTCTTTGTGTGTGGTATAAGAATTATTTATGTGTTCCAGGTGTGTATGTATGTGTGCATTCTTTAGAGGTCACAAGTCAATGTCTTTCTTCTCTATTACTGTCCCACCTTATTTTTGTTTTGTTTTGTTTTGTTTTTATTGCTGTTGTTTTGTTTTGAGACAAAGTCTCTCATTGAACTTGGAGCTCATTGTTTAAGCTAAATGAGTGACCAGAACATCTCAGGAATCCCCCATCTCTGCCTCCCCAGTCCTGAAATTGCAGACACATGCTGTAGAGATAGGCTTTTACACAGGGGCCGGCTGTTGACCTCAGGTTCTCATTCTTCCATGGTAATCACTTTTTCAATTGAGATTTCTCTACCTTATGAAAAATGTATTTCCTTATTCAGTATTTTGTTCTTTGTGTGCTACACATTGGTTTTACTTGTGAATAATTTTACTAAAGGAATCAAACAAATCATCTTCCATCCACTTCTGTTTCCTCTAATTTACAGTTATATTGCTGTTCCTAACAAATAGACTTGCTCACTTCCTCTAGCATTTTATTTGCAAAGATAGCCTAAATGTCTATTTGGTATTAATAGGAGGTATTGGTGTTTGCGTTTGTTTCCAATGCTATTTTTATTGCCAAGTTCAATGACCCAAACCTTGACATTATTCTTAGATGAGCTGTGTAGTAGGTAATTAAATGATAAGAAAGGTTGGCTAGCCCATCTCAGTGAGGCGCACAGTGGCATGAGGTTGTTTTCCATTGAGCAAACTAGAAAAAAAAGCTAATTGGAAAGTTTTCCATGTTTTTCCATAGTCCAGAACATAACAGTAACATATTAAATAATATAGTTCAGTAAATGTCTGTATATTACATAAGTAATTTTATTACAACTGATATATTACTAAGTAGCATAATGATTAATCTTTGGATTATATCAGAAAACAATTAGTGTACAAGAAAGGATGCAACCAATTCCTTTTATAGTCCATTCATACAAATCAAATATTGAGCCAGAGGAAAGGACACAGAATAGTTGCCCTTTAATGAAGTGTAATCACCCTCCTTTTTACTTTGGATTGTAAAGGAAGACTGTTCTTCAAGTAGAGTTTGCTTAAAGAAGAAATGAAAAAATGAATAGTAAACATTGTTTGAAAATAAGTATAATGTTTCTATTTATAGATGGATGCCTGGTGTCAGTGTAAATTCGATGACCACAGAATGTATTCAGATAAAAAATAAACGCATAATACATTTGTTTTAGAGTTCTTAATCAAGGAATTGCTGAAATAGAGATTAGCCAGGATTCTTCAAACTTGAGATATATCTGCTCAATAAAAGTACCTATACGAAGCTTTTTGCATTATAAAGGGTGATGCATATGCACTTGTAATATTCTGTGGTGTCTGTTTGTATGTAATAATATTGTTCACCAATGCCTTACAAATGTAAAGTACTTCAGTCATTGGATGATTGTATATTGACTCTAAAATAGTGTGTATTTGAGATGTGTGTGCATTTAATAGCTTGCTCTGGGTAGGGAGCTAGGTAAAGAATTCACCTGTGCTTTTAGTCTTCAGTGCCTTCCCTCACTCCCACTTCCCTCACTTTGTTCTATGTCACAGGTGAATGTTCCATAAATCACATTTTCCTGTCCCATTGTCACCTGGTTTCCTGTAAGATCAAACCAATGGAGTCACTGGAGGGAGACTGACTGTGATGAATACCTAGGCAGGGTATTTCTTCTCATTTACCTTTCTGCTTCTGCATCTTATCCATGATCTAGCATCCAAGCACAGACTCTGCTATGATTTCTGCTCCTCTTTGGAGACCATCTTCCAGGTTATGCTTATTTATCATCTGCTTATATATCTGTTGTATTGCAAAGATGATACTGTCTTTCTGTTGCTTATAGTCTCAGGTTTATTCCATCACCTCCAGTTTTGTTTTCAGTTCTTCCAATGTCAGTGTATCATCTCCCCTGGATTAAATTTCCTGGAATGAATATTTGATATGATTTTAAACATAAATTATACTGATTGTGAGTAAGATTAAGAGCTTATGTATTAAATGTAGTCTATAGATTCTGCACGTTTAGGAGAGGTTAAACCATCAGTCAGTAAAAGTCTACCTCAATTTTCCTAGATCTGCCTATCACTGGACACACCAGCACCTCTGATGCTATTAACCAAGCTTTGTACCTCTACAAGAACATCCAATATTGCTTTCTCAGCTTTTCCCCATACAGATACAATTCTGAAGAACAGTTCGCATAATTTGACCAATTAAAGAAAGTGTGTATGTTCCTTCTGTTGAGGTTTTTATGTTTTTTCTTTTTAAATGATTTTTATTGAGCTCTACATTTTTCTCTGCTCCCCTCCCTCCCTCTCCCCTCCCCTTCAACCCTCCCCCAAGGTCCCCATGCTCCCAATTTACTCAGGAGATCTTGTCTTTAAAGATGACCCTCTAGACTCACCTTGAATTAGAATGTGTCTTTCTTAGTGCTGGACTTACAGACATGCCCTGCATCAACAGACTTGTCATGATAATATTTAAGTACAAAAGAATAGATTACCTAAATAATAATCTTAGAATTGGCATAGTATATGGGGGAATAACCTTCAGGCAAGAAAAAGAATGTGAGTAGATGTACATAGCAAAAACATGGAGAGCTGTGAAGATGCTAATGTGGCTTAGTAGAGGCTATGAGTATCGTCAGCTTGGCAAATAATAGAGAAACACATAGAAGCAAGGGAATGCATACAGAAGACTTCACACCCACTGTTCTCCAACATCTCTGAAGCAAAGCAGGGGGCCAAATGGAAGTAAAATGACTGCATAACAGTATAAAGAATGCTCACTGGATGAAAAGGAGGTTTTCAGTTTTCTACTAAAGGATAGTGATCCTTAAGGGATGGACCAAGGAACTAAAATGTTGAACAACACAGAGAAGATAAAATTAGCCTCTTTTGGATTAGGTATGTATATTTTCTTCTAAAAGGTATTTATGTGATATATTGTACAGACACAATAGGAATAAGCAGAGGGTTGGGTAAATATATACTTTACTATGTGCTTTGTGGCCCAAGTTTATAACTTGAAATTTCAGTTTCTTTTTAAATGCTTTATATAGTTATTTAATCACTCATAATTTATTTGGGATGAAGGATATTATTTACCAATGTCAAAGAATCAATTTAGTATTCTACACTTAATGTTAGGGATTATTGATTTTGATAAAGAACAATAATTTCAATAGGAATTTACCTAATATTATTCTTAGCTATAATAATATATCTCTTTGAGGATCTCAGATTATGGAACATACACTTGATGAATGTTTTCTAAGAATATTTGTCCCACATTGGAAAGACTTATATGGACCTTACACCTCAGGGTTGTTTCGAGTAAATAACACAATAAAAATACAATTTTGAAATAAGAAACAGTTTGCTCAAATTTAATTTCCAATTAAATTATAGTACAAACTACACTTAGAAAGTTTTAAAAGCTGTTTCAGACTAACATATCCATTATTCTTAACAATATACATTTTATCTTAGAAGCCACATTAAGGGCTACTTTTTCTTAAGGATTGCTTGTATCAAATCACTTGATTTTGGGTGTAAATATTTATGAAATGATATAAATGTCATATGGTTATGACATTAGTATCTCCATTACATTCTTTGGTTCATTTAATGTGGATTTCAAGCTGATAATTAAAAAAATCTTTCTTTGTATAACAGATATCAAGATTATTTGAGCCTTCTGCTCTCTTAGAGGAGAAAACAGCCTTTAATAGTAGCAAAGATGTTTGTCCTAAGAGTGCCTTGTTTTATCTTTACATTCATCTAATTATCAATCTATCACAACCATCTAGCCAATAAAAATTAAAGTTTAGACCCAAACCCTACCAGTGTCATTCATTACCTGTGGTATTTTAACTTTGGGGAATTAAGTGTAAAATATGCGAAATATTTTCTATTTTGAGAGTTTGTACAGTTTTGCTAATCAGATTCTTTTCATATTTAATAATGCTCGCAATTGAAATAAGTTTGAGATCTGGTAGGGGTTTTCATTGAGAGGACAGTGAACAGAGAAACAGTTAAGGGCACTCACTGACTTCTCTGGTGGATCTGCCGAGCTATAATTATGCTGAGTTATAGAGAAATGCTCATACCATGGGTTTTCAAGAACTGGAAGTTCTAAGAATTGGAGTGTCACTCTCTGCCCTAATTTCGGCATGTTCTGGGCAGTCATGGGACAGGTAAATGTGATTGTAATGAGTCTTTACTGTATTCATTGTCTTCTGAACTGTCACCCAGGTGTCTGAAGCAGGTAAACGCAGTCTGAGATCCCCCTCTGTAGTTGACTCCGTGTAGTGTCTCCACGGCCCAAAGCTGGAAACACATGGTTGACCACAGCAGCTTAAACATTCGTCAGAAATCAGCCTTCATGTGCACATGAAATGGATAGAACCATTGGCTTTTTCTAGTTTCAGGGATCACTCTCATGACAAGAGAATTAGATATACATTACCACTACAGATGAAAATATTTATGAACTTAAAGGGAACATGTTAATATTGATGCTTATCTTAAAAAAACCAAGTTGTTAGTGCATGAAAAACCTGTTCTAGTCTCTGGCATGGGAGGTAGAAAGTTTAAATAGACTATGACTTATGACCTCAAATATTTGCTTTATTGATAAAATCAAATGAGATTTGAAAATAATGTTTTCTAAGACTTACCTTGGAAACCTTATTTTTGCAGTTTTCATTTAAGTAAAATTTTAACATTAAGGAAATTAAAACTTATGATTGCACAAAATTCCAGGAACATTATTTTCCATTCAACACATGATAAAAATTGTCTGAACAGCAAAGTAGTGAATAAGTCAGGAACAGAATTGTGTTCCTTGTGTTTCAAGCACAGAAATAGTTTAATACTATTGCTTATTCTGTTTTTATTTGTCCCAAACTTTGCTGAATCACTTTGAGAATGACATCTTATTCTCTTATAAGAAAATTTTATGCATAGGACAACAAATGAAAAATGAGAAAAGGGGGCGTTTAGAACAGCATATTGAAAAAAGTAGGTCAGCCATGTTGATGAGACTTCATGGGCATAGGTAGCTTCTCTGGCATTTCTAGGAGATAAAAATCTCACAACATATTTTCGATTCTTCTGGCTTATACAACCCTTCATCCCCTCATCTGCTATGATCTCTGAGTCTTAGGTACAGGAACTGTGTTGTAGAAATGTCAGTAGAGTCTGGGTACCACCATATGGTCACTTGTTCTCTACATTTTAATTGGTTATGATTTTCTGTAACAATCTCAATCTGTTGCAAGGATACCTGTAGTAGTATCAAAGAGTTCTACAATAGCCCAGAATGGAGTATAACAGGGTTTATTTATTTGAGGATAAACTCACAGTATGGCTAACAATCCACAGTCTCTACTTGCGCTGGGAATTGGAACCTAATTCAGCAGAAAATAAGGGGCCATGCATGCATCTGCACTTAACAACACATGAGCCCACATCCAAAGTGAGATGGTATCTTAAAGGCTATTGGTTGAAGGAGTTCCCACAACAGAAATCAAAAGGTAAACCCTGAAATCATAATACACAAAAGTCACTTTATAGGGACTGGCCAGGTAATATTTATATATTTAGAAATATATGCATAAATGTATACACACACATATATATAATTAAATAAATAGAGATCACAAAATTGATATAGAAAAACGGAGGTAGAGGGTTTGCAAGTCAAGAATTACAGGGAAGAAGGAAAGGAAGAAAAATTTAGAATTCTAGTTTAAAAATATGAAATTTAAAAATCAAAGTAAAGGAAAAGTAGATCAGAAATGCTAGATCCAAAATTTTAGGTTTTCTGAAAAATCATTGCAAAGAGAGAATTGAAATTATATTACAACCATACAAGGGTTTTAGGGAAACTCAAAGGTAGACAAAATGTGTCTATGTAGTTGTAAACAACCATTTCATTGGCCTCAGCATCCTAAGAATTATGTCTCATAAGCACTGCCTTGAAGGCAAAATTAAGATGCATAAAACCTTTATCTCATCTACTCTCCAACTGAAATCAAACTTTGTTATTTCTACTTATATATAAGCTATTGCCAAATTTAAGTCACCAGTTTCGACCATTAGGCAAAATCAGTGAGTATTAACATTGTCATGTTTAGTTTTACTTTGGTAAATTAAGCATAACAAATTGAGGAGCATTGTTCTTTCTTAGTCCACTTTCAACAATATTTTTGTAGCCTCATGTTTGTTTCTGGCAATCTGTTGAGTTCACAGTGGACGCTAATGAGTTCATGATGGTCGTTGAATAAACTTCTTGACTCTTTTATGAAAGACCATATCAATTCTTAGTGCTTAAAAATTATGAAAATTTTAGTCTATCTAGAGTTGTTTTTCCTCATCTAGCTCTTAATATTCAGGATATTCTGT
>LOJH01008058.1:2422-30103 GCA_001685095.1 Ellobius talpinus | reverse complement strand
CACCAACAACAACAACAACAACAACAACAACAAAAGCCCTGACATTAAAAGTAAAAACCCACTGAAATGCTCTCTGCTTGGAGAGCTGACCCGAGCCCTCGGGAGTCAGGCTTCTATAGATGACAGACGTTCACTGTTCTATAGATGACAGACGTTCACTGTTTCCCAAGAGAAACAGAGACACAAACCAATACAGTTTTTAAAGTAGAATAGGGAGATTTTACTAAATCCTTGAAAGGCAGTGAAAAAGCAGAACAAAGACAATCTTCTTGATCCTGGAAGAGTTGATCAGAAATCCAACCCCCTCCCAGAACCAGTGGTCTCCCTCCCCTTCCCCATAGTTAAATCATCTTCCTCTGCTGTTGTCAGAGCGGCAGCCCTGGTCACGTGACTGTCACTTTACAATCTGCTTATGGCGCTGCGCGTGCTTCTCACTCCAAGGCGTGGTGACAGCTCATTTAGAATCAATCAAACATTTATTAGCAGAGGGGGAGCCAGGGGCACCGTCTCCTGTGCTGTTCTCTAGTTCAGAGCCACAAGCAAGGGCAGCAGCAGTGGAGGTGCCTAGCGGAGGGGGTGGGGAGGCAGGTGGGGGAGGGGAAATCTCCGCTCCGACAAAGCGCTGTAGACCAGGGTCAAGGCCTGTCTGAACCTGCTCCCTCCAGGCTGTGGATTTCAGGTCCGTCTGATAACCTCGATTCCTGGGGGGAGGGGGGTGCAGGGGGAGCTTAGAGACAATTAAAGTGAACGATTTTGTCCCAGGAAGAACTGGAGAGCTACAAGAGCATATGAAATGTAAAGACAAACCTTAGCCAGCCAGATAGAGTGGGTGGCTTATATGACAGAACTTTTTCTCAGGGTAGGACGGGGTGTAGGAAGAAGCTCAGTGTCACACATGGCAGGTCCGGGGTCTGGTGAGGTCACTCTCCTGAGCTGCAGAGGGCGATGTTCCCTAGACATCTGCATCAGGCAGAGAAGGGGAGGGGCACCCACAGTCTCACCAGCTACTCACCTAAGGCCCCACCTCCTAGTGACATTACCTTGGGAGTGAGAGTTTCAACACTGGGACTTGGACGGGGCACAAACACACAGACCACCAGAATTAGAATGAAATGCATTTGAAAGTCACGGTTGAAGTCCAGCTACTGAAGAAATGTAACCTCAGTTATTAAACTTACTTCCAAGCAGAAGCGCTTTAAAGCCCAGAGGATATGAGCTATGTGTGTAATATACAGAGTGGCAGAGAGCTGTATGGAGGTTCTCACAGGATTTTTCTTTTTTTAAAATTAGATGTGGAGCCAGGCGATGGTGGTGCATGCCTTTAATCCCAGCACTCGGGAGGCGGAAGCAGGCAGATCTCTGAGTTCAAGGCCAGCTTGGTCTATAAGAGCTAGTTCCAAGATAGGCTCCAAAGCTACAGAGAAACCCTGTCTCAAAAAAAAAATAGATGTGGAACTGGAAAATGTTTCCCACATAATCTAGCCCTGGTACGCACGTTGGTATATGGTGTGGTATGTGTACCGGGACATGCATGTGGGTCCATGTAAAAGCTAGAGGTTGACCTGGGATGTTTTCCTCAATTGTTCTCTGTCTTAGTTTTTGAGATAAGATCCCTCACCGAACATCAAGATCACCAGTTCAGCTAGGCTGGGTGACCCAGCTTCAGGGATCCATCCAACGTAGATTTCATGTAGAAACTGGGGTGACAGCTCAGGCTTTTAGGCTCGCAGAGACGACACATAACTGGGTAAACTGTCCCCTCACCTCTCTGCTCTTCTGCCATGTGTGACCTCATCTTCATGGCATAGAAGGTCTCGTGACAAGTCCAACAACACCCCTATGATACCTGAAATGTACCAAGCCCTGGGACATACTTGAGAATGAATGAGAAGTAAATTGTTCAATGGACACAATAATATCATGAGAACACTTGGGTCAAAACTAATACTCAATTTCTCCCTTCAATGCCCTAGTTTCTTTCACTGCAGTGTGGTAAATATTGTTCCTGGCAAAGACATCTGGAAAAAAAAAAGCTGGGCTGTCCAGATGGATCTGACTTTGGTGACTCCCCAGAAGTGAAAAGACTCCAAGACTGGCGAACAGTTCTCTCCCAGCCAAATGGAGCCAGTGGAATCTTTCCTGTCTGAATTCCTCACAGCTGAAACGATGATGTCCATTAGTCTTGGGCCGGCATTCCAGGCCACCTGAAGTGGCTGAACTGGGCCAGGCCAGATGCCTTGGTGCTGCTTAGGGGACAAAGAACAGAGAGCATCATAATGACAGCCTCGCTTCCCTTGCCTCCCAACAACTCCTCTTATTCCTGCCTCTTTCTTTAGTCCCCTTCCTCCTCATCTTCCGTGCCTTTTATTTAGTAGCTGACATCAGTATTATTTGATGCTAAAGAACTCGCTGTCTCCTTGTTAATATAAAGGTTGCCTTGAGTAGCCAGATCACCCAGTGGGTAGAGTCACTGCCTGGTACCTACTATGAGCAAAGCCCTGGGTCCCAGCTCCAGTGCCACATATGCTAGGCATGTGGCACATGCTTTTAATCCCAGCCCTTGGAAGCCAGAGACAGGGGGCATCAGAAGTTCAAGGCTATGCTGGAGCAATGGCTCCATGGTTAAGAATATTGGCTGTTTTTCCAAAGGACATGTGTTCCATTCCCAGCACCCACATGGTGGCTCACAACTGTCTGAAACTCTAATTCAGGAATGTGATGTCCTCTTCTGGCGTTTGTGAGCACCAAGTATGCACACGGTGCACAGACATACATGTAGGCAAAACACCCAAACACATAAAATTAAAAGAAATTAAAACATTAAAAAGGAATTCCAGGCTAGGGGATGGTTCTGTAGCTAAGAGCACTTGTTGCTCTTGAAGAAGACCCAGGTTCACTTCTGATCACCCACCTGGTGGACAACCACTGGTAATTCCAACCCCAGAGGATCCCGTGCCTTCTTCTGATTTCTGTGTGCACGAGCCACGCATGTGATGCACTTACATACATGTAAGCAAAACAACCATACACATTTGATAAAACAAATCTTCAAAATTTTAAATAAGAAGACATCTAAGGCTGTTTTAAGCTATATAGCAAACTCGTGGCCAGCCGGAGCTACATGAGACTCTTTCTAAATATATCCTCGTTACTCCAGCTCCTCAAAGACTACAACCATAGATCCACACCCAGGATTCCATGACTAATCCAGTTAAACTTCATTGTAGTGAGAACCTTGATCTCAGTCGGTCGGTCGGTCGGTCGGTCGGTCTCTCTCTCTCTCTCTCAAAAACAAACAAAAAAAACAAGAAAATAAACAACAACAACAAAAACAGCTTACACAGTTCTTGCCATACCCCAGCCTGACCCAGTATGACTCCATTGCTGTCTTGCAAGACTTGGTGTTTCTGGTTGCGTGTACTCAGGCTTCTGTTCAGAACGCTGTCAGTAACTCCTGCCTCAAAATCTGCCTCTAGAGTGTGCACCCATCCTTTTACTGAGTTGCAGTCATGTGGCACCCCCCCAATTTACATCTGTCACTTCTGCTCAGAGCCTCCTGTGGCCTCCCTGCTTCCACGGGATGAAGTTCAAGCTCCCTGCCTGCCATTGGAGACCCTATAAAACCTGTCCCAACTTACCCATCCAGATGCTTCTGCTTCAAATAAGCCACCCTCCTTCAGCCACCCCACCTCCCCCACCCTTTTCTCCTTCCGTGTTTCTCCTGCCCTTCCCCTCACTCCATCTGTACTTAACAAACCTGAGGATCTTCCTCCTGTCCTGGACACCATCCTAAAACCTCTGTGTCCTGAGCACCGGCCTTTGGCTCAGGACCCCTCTAGCAAACCTGCCCAGTCTATCTTAACTCCTTGTAGCGATCCTATCTTATAGACAAAATACAGGCTGTCCGTGAGCACCCAGCTGGGGAAAGACGAAGCTGGGAACACAGCAGGTGTGTTGAGTTCCTAGTTTCTCTCCATCACACCAGGTGGTCACAGGAGAGACGAGTGTTCATTCACTCCCAGCATCTGTGTGTACAGAGCAGGCCCTAGATGGGATGCTAGCAGTGTGGAAGATGGACAAGTCACCTGGGCTTAAGGAAGAACACCGAGAACAGGCGTGGGTTGCCTTCTTGACAGCACATTTTGTGTCCTTTCTTTCCTTGTGTTGCTGGTCTACATACCAAACTGGATGTGTCCAGACTGGGGCCTTTGAATTCTCGGTAAGCAGATGCGTTGATTTACAATAAGCAAATTCAGATCCGGCACGTGTCAGTTACCCCTGAGCTCTGGGTAGGATGCGTCCCTGCTCTCATCCATTTTTAATGTCACAGCCAATCTAGCAGAAAAGATCCCCTCCAGATAAAGTCATTGGAAAAAGGGCTTTGTCATTTCAGCACTGTTCAGCTGAGAACAGGCAGAGTCACCCTTGCTCCTCCCTCGTCCTGAACTTCCTAGGGGGATGGGACTTGGAACAAAGGACCAAGGATTGCTTTCCCTGGCAACTTTACTTCCAACCTCAGGGTTGTCCTGCCAACTGGAATGTAAAAAGCCTTTGATACTTTCCCGGGGCCTGAACCCCAGTAATCCTGAGGTTGCCACGTTTAGTCCAGTTCTACTGATGACCTGTTACTTACATGACCTGAGCCGCTTGCCAATCTCCACACACGCCCCTCACACTGGTAAAGGGAGGTGATTGCTCGCAATCACAGCTTGATTTGTGAGGCCTGACACACTGATGAAATCGCTTTGGAAGTTCCTAGTCTGTTAAGCATAAAATGCCATGTTATCAGGCAGAGTCACAAATGCCCCGTTTGCCTTTAGGAAACAAAATGCTGGTCGCCAGGCTTTTGAAAGAGAGAAAATACCTAGCCTTTGTAGTGCTACACTTTCTCCATAAACATAACAAGATTGTCCGCTGGGGCAGACAGGAAAATCGACTGTCCTAGGCAAGGTTTAAAACACTTACAAAAACTGGGGAAATACTCCATTTTTTGAACCAATTTTTTTGACACACAACCATGAAATACATATATACTTTATTCTGACTTCTATCATGGAATGCTAGAGAAGTTCTAATCCGAGGCCCCAGCATGGTTATTACTGAATTCGAGGGTTACCAATTCTTTTTTCCTTTATTACCTAGCACATCAGGCCTGTGTGCCATGTCAGTCACTGAAATGATGGATTTCTCAGGAAAGAACACTCACAAATGTGAAGAACCGGGAGACTCAACACATAAGCTCCTGCCTCTTCAAGGATGGCCATTAGGATGGTTGTGGGATAAAGAAATAGTGTAGTCTGAGACAGGGGAAAGAAGGGTGGAGATAAGGGACCATGATTGGCAGTTCTGCACATGGTAATGGGACTTCGTGGTTCTTTATAGTACATATTGTACATGTCCATACTACTACATGTACTACGGTACTATGCCTGTCGTGTACCGCCTGCACTAGGGGAAGGTTCGCGCGCTGGACAGAGGGCTGGAGATTGAAACACAGAGAGAGACAGAGACACGGGTCATCCTTGAATTGCCCAAGAATGCCCACTTTATTGTGTTCCAGGGCAGCTTATATAGTGCCTTCCCTGACCAATGGCCACGTCCTAGCTCTCTGGATTTTCAGCTGCAAACCCACCAGAAACCACTCCGCTGGCTCCTGCTCAGAGCAGCTGCAAGCACAGGAAAACAAGTTGTTTTGCTCGGAGCAGCTGCAAGCATAGAAAACAAGTTGTTGACAGGAAATTCAGAGTCTGGGGGTCCGCAGTCCCCAACAACATATATTCAAAAAAATGGTAGAGAAGAGTTTTGACTCTCTGAGGTCAAGGGTCACTCACCAGAAACTTGCACAGAACCAAAAATGTCATCATTAGCATGATCCCAGGGTGGAGTTTGGGTTCTTTGAGGGCAAAGATACTTGCACAGAATCAAGAGAAAGACTGGTGCTCTCAGTCAGTCTGAGCTCCCTCCAAACTCCTGAAAAACAACTTAAGGCACATTCGCAGCCCAGGGTGACCCTTTGGTCAGCAGTGTTTGGCGTAGCATGAGTGGCAAGTACACCACTCAAGTCTGAGGCCTCTGCAGTTGTACTGAAGCCCAAGCAACTAAAAACGAGGGAAGCTGGGGGCTTCGTTCAGGTTGTCATTCACTTGATTTCCTTTATGCAGAACTGTTAGATGAGAACCAATTTTTTGTGGGCAGAAAAAAAAGCCAATAAGACATATTTCACTCTGAAAGAAATAAGTCAGACAATGATAAATAAGGCCATGGTTAGAGGCAGGTTAGAGGTCAAGAGGAGAAGTGGAGAAGAGGATGCTCCACTGTGGTGCTTCTCTGTAAGGTCATCCATCCCAGGAACCAGGATGCCAACAGCCCATAAATAGAACCAGCCCTGTGAGCTTTCCAGGGGCACACAGCCTGATGAGAGAGGACAAGTAGAAATCAATGGGGACACGCAGGTGCCATTAAAAATAAGCTAGTTACGGCTTATAAAGTTTATTAACACATATTGATCTCTGAGTGCCTTCCCAGAGAAAGTGCTTTTTGTATTTAAAGAAGCTGTGGCCGAAATTTGTCAGGAAATGAGGATGAGCCACAGCATATCATTGAACACTTCCTGGACCAAAGACTGGGGCTCCTCTGCAGAGTGGCGGATGGGCCGTTTTCAGCATGAGCGTGGGGCNGGGGGGGGTGTCCTCACCACCGCCCCCGGGCCACTGCTAGTCAAAGAGGAGCCTTCTGCTGAGGCAGCACCTTGTGTGTCACATCATGTCACTGTGGGTGGAAGAATTTAGAGGCAATACAAGTGACCCAGCTGCCATCTATCAAGAGAGAGAGAATTTATTCGATGTAAAACTGTTAGTGAAAACTCCAGACATCCCTACTTGGTACAGGTGGTGTAGGCCACATGATGTACCAAGCTAATTACTCAGAAAGGTCTCAGGCTGAAGAGATGGTGCAGATATTAAAGGGCACCGGCTATTCTTCCTGAGGACCCAGGTTCAGTTCCCAACACCCACACAGCAGCTCACAACCTTCTATAATTCCCGTTCTAAGAGGTCTGAGACCCAGTTCTGATATCTGAGAGCTAGAGCACCAGCCATGCATGTGGTACCCAGACATACACATAGCCCAAACACCTATACACATAAAATAATAAAATTATAAATGTGTGTGTATGTGTATATGTGTGTGTGTGTGTGTGTGTGTGTGTGTGAAGAAGCCTCTCTCACAAAGGTTTTCTAAGGTAATGGAAACTTGGAATTTGCTGCTTTTTAGGGTCTGGCCAGCACAGCCGTCCTGAGGCTCCTCCCCACTTTTCAAACACGCCTCTTCTTTTACTTCCTTTCCTCATCTTCCTGGCAGCCTTTTTCTACTTCCTGCCATCTTTCCCATCTATCTCTTCTCTGCATTCTTTAGAAATGCATTTCTCTCCTTTCTCAGTTTTACCACCGTTTCCATTCTTTTACCACGCAATGGAATAAAAATCTCCTTTGCAGCAGAGCTAGTGGTTGGATGAAAACTCTACCCCTTCAGGAAACAGCAAGATTTAGTAATCTCTAGTTGCTTCTGGCCCATCTGTTTATGCCCAGATCTAATCATAAGGTCAGTATCAAAGCAACTGTGGGTGAGGACAGAAATTGAAGTGCTCTCTCTCTCTCTCTCTCTCGCGCTCTCTCTCTATCTCTCTCTCTCTTTCTCGGTGTGTGTGTGTGTGTGCATTCTCTCTGGTTTTAAAGCCCACTGCTCACTTAGTCCACAGAGAGTGGTGCTATAACAAAAAGCCAGATATTGTCATTGCAACAGAAGGTCATCCAACTCCATGAGAAAAAAATACGTAAGAAAAGAAATCATCCATTCTCCCGATCGTCAGAGCCACAAGCTATGAATTCTCTCAGGGGGTTCATTAGCCTCCAGACACAGAACCAACCTGCTAGGTTTGGAGCCTCCCACAGCTGAATAAAGATCCCCATGCTTTTTAGACACACTGTCTAATAATATGCTTGGAAATGTCTGTTGGTCTAGGCTCAGGATGCGCAGTGTATCTGGAGGGTATTATTTTATGTAAATGCCAACTGGGGAATGTGTGACTAGCAACCTGCAAGATTACTTAACTCCACTTTGATACTCTGTAGGGAAAAGGGCATCTGCTTGGTCAGCCAGCTCTTCCATCACAGTCAACCAGGTAAAGGGGCAAACCAGCAGGATCATCCAGGAGGTTCTCTCCCTGTGTGTAGAATGAAGTCAGTGTAGGTAGAATGGGATAGGTCCTACCCAGAGTCCTGGGGTTTTCTTCATTGCTCTTCCTAAGAATCCGTTAGTCCGGTAATAACATTATCCCATGTTACAGAGTGGAAGACTGGGATTGCGCGGCATGTCAGAATTATACAAAACAAGTGGTATGTTCAGATTCCAGTACAAGATTCCCCCCACCACCTGCCTCATGTGACCAGAATACAGAGTGTCTCCTTTGGATCTTCCCACCCACCCCACCTTTCAACCCAAAGCAAAGCTGGGTCTTCCTGAAACTCCCCCGCCCACCACAAGGTATTCTAGGCTCCTCTCCTCCTCCCGGAACACCCCAAACTGACACTGTAGGACGCACAAGCTCCCCACTAAAATACAGGCTCCTCTAACTCACTCCGACCTTCACAGTTCTGGCCTTTGGCTCGAGGTCCTTTCTCAGTAGTTGTTCACAGGCTGAGTAATGCTCTTTCAAATACAGTTACCACCAAGAGTCCTGGAGAGCTAAGGTGCACCCTGTGTAATACTCGCTTACAGTCACAATCAGCATCCCAACCCTTTTTCTTAGTCACTCCAGTTCCCTTTGGGTCGCTGTCCGCTCAGGCTACTATAGCACAGAGCAAGAAACTGGGAAGCTTTTCACCAGCAAAATGTCATGCTCCTGGCTCTGCAACTGAAGCCTGAGATAGTCGGAAAAGATGGTCAGGCTTAGGCCTCTGCAGGTCACAGCCTGTCACATGGGTTCCCTGTGGTAGGAAGAGTCTGCCTAAGCATGCTCTTAGACATACAGACACTAACTGAGATCTCTTCTTCATTATCCCATTTCCTGATATAATTGTCTTGAAGGCTAGGATTTTTTTTTCTACACACCCCAGGTCAAGGATGACCTTGAACTTCTGAAGTCCTGGCCTTTGCCTCTCTAGGATTGGGATTACAGATATGAACCACCACACCTGCTTTTGGCATCCTGAGGACTGAACCTGAGGGTTTGTGCTTGCTAGGCAAGTGCTCTTTCAACTGAACCGTATCTCCAGCTTGAACAATTTCGTCAGGAATTTGGGTGCCACAAACACCCAACCAGTACACTCCTCTCAAGCTCCATCGCAATTACCCTTCCAAATTTCACTCATTCAGCTTATTTTTTTTTAGTGTGGGTTTAATTTCTTCTCCTTAGAGACAGTGCACTCGTTTCTTTGTTATTCATGTTTGTTCGTTAGAGACCGAAAAATTCTAAGAAAGGACTGAATCATAAACTTGGCAGAGGCCCTTGGTTCTAATATATGTTTGACAAATGAGCAGATTGAGTTATCTTTTGACCTCACACAGCACACAGTTCTGCTGTTTGTATAAGAGATGAGCATTCATTCATTCAGTCAGTCAGTCATTCACCCATTGATGAATGCTATTGGATAAGAAGTCATTTGTTACTAACTGGGAACATGAAAAGGAAACACATTAACTTAACCTTCAGAAAGCAAATGTCTAGGACTGGGGATTTTAGCAGTGGCAGAGTGCTTGCCTGGCATGCTTGATGGCCTAAGTGTTACTCCTCTCATGTACACAAAAACTTATGTCTGTAACACAAAGAAAGACACATGCAGCCGGGTGGCGGTGGCACACGCCTTTAAACCCAGCCAGCACTAGGGAGGCAGAGGCAGGTGGATATCTGTGAGTTCAAGGCCAGGCTGGTCTACAAGAGCTAGTTCCAGGACAGGCTCCAAAGCTAGAGAAACCCTGTCTCAGGAAGAAAAAAAAAACCAAGAAGAAGAAAGACATACTCAGCTGAGAATGAGTGTCCTTTGACCGTTCCCATCTGGTCAGATAGGGAAGATTTCCCAGAGAGAAGGACATTGTACAAGGCCATAAGGATCTGGAATCTTTAGAAACTTGGCAAAGCAGGAAACAGAAGGACATTCCAGATGGAGCGAAGAACCTAAGCAAAAGCAGAAAGTAGGAAAGCCTGGGGCGTGTACTTGGAACAGAACAAAGTTCATTTTGCTGGGACACAAAGTAAGGGATGAAGAAGGTAGAGAGGGGAGGGACATCTGCGCAATCTGGAAGATGAAGCAATCCCAAAGTGGCCCAGGACAAAGACATCAAGCTGGTGGAAGAATTCCTCTTATTTACATACTCAGCAATTGTCCTCTGAGCCAACCAAAGATGATTCCCAGGTCTTTGGCCCTGGGCATGCACGATCTGCTGTGTATTTTCTAACTGTGGGTTACCTCCTAACAGAAGCTTTTAAAGAAAAAAATAGAGAAAACATTTCACAACTGGTAATGTCATATTATATTGAGAGATGGTTTTTGCATTTTTGCAGCCTGATATGCAAGGATTTCCTAATTAATGCCTTGTGAGGAGTTCCCGCAGCATCTTGAGAGAAGACTGTTCCCATACACGCCTAACCACCGCCAAGTCTTTCTCAACACTCACTCTCATGACAAAGTAGGAACAAACCCCAGGTAAGCCAGCATCACACTGCAGAACCAACGTCTCTAGGAACTCGGCCTTCCATGTTGCAATTGGAGACAATATTCCAGATACAAAAAGAGAAAGGAAGTATTTGAATAGGGCAGCATTGTTATCACCACTGAAACCACGGTTCCTGTGCTCATACTATGCTGGTCACTAGATGACAGAAGCATCCTGTGTGGGCTTGGGTGAGTTTTCTTGCCTCTCTAAACCTCAGGGTTTTCTTCTGTAAATAGTCATGGTGTTGGTGGGTGTGTCTGGACAAGAGGACGATGCTGTCACTCACCTCTCAAGAATATTATAAGGTTCTATGAGACTTAAGTATAAGTAGTTTATGTGGTTTTCAATGAATGACTACAACTTACGAAATTTTCAATATATGTATCTTAGGATATGTCTTAGTATATGTATATGTTTATACATGTGGACAATCTATGCACAGCCATATAGATTAAAAGTGTATGTAGTCTTGGTTTTTGTTTTTTTTTTCAACCATGTCCTAAGGAACAATTCCTAAGGAGACCAGTGCCATAGGACACATGAGGTATTCCCCGAAGGCCGTACAGCAAACTGATGGCTTGGATTAGAACAAGTTCTTCCTTTCCTTTAGCCCTGACTCTTTTCAATGTAGCACAATATCCAAGTTCTCTTTAGAACCATGTGTGCAGAACTGAAACTGAAAATAAGATTCTATGGCAGAGAAGGTAGGGAACAGAGTAATTAACTCTCCTTTGGGAACCTTTTTTGTCAACTAAGTCTGTTTAGGGCTTCCACCCCTTCCACACGTAGCCCACTTCATCAGCTACCAGGCGTATTTCTTTCCTCTTTTCGGGACATCTTTGAATATTTAGTAAGTTCCTTCACAGATGGGGTTCCTCATGAGTCCACTCTTCTAAGGAAAGTGACTGAGGCTTCCTCAAGGCCAAGGTGCAGATATTTTAATCCTTTGTCTCCCCGTCACCCAGGACCTTGTGGGCATCTGTGACATATTTACAGTGCACGGTGGCAGGCTCCTAGGGGTCGGGTTTGAGGATCAAGGCCCACTTGTCCAGTCACATTGGGATTGGCTGGGGTCAGAGCTGGCAATGAGGAGGACGGATGGAGGACAGGGATGGGATGAGATGCTTAGTAGCCCAGGAGTAAATAGGTCATACCATATGCAGTCTCCAAGAACAGCCAGGGGCCCCTAAGAAGCTGAAACTGTGACTACAGGGTCCTTGTCCTTAGGCCAGCAACTCTGCTGAGCTGACAGCTGCTCCAGCTGGCTTTCTTCCTCTTTTCTTCCCATGCTAAGATTTGGGTCAAGACGAGTAAAAACAGGAAGGCATGACTTGGATATCTCCGAGCGCAGACGCAAATGAATCCAGGGGAAGAAAAAGAAAGGACAAAATGGGGAAACCAAGTAAGAAATTCTCAGAAGATTGGACCACATTTTCCCCGTTGGTAAGAGTGGTCCACCCAGGCAACCACCTGTCCAGTGAAAACAGGGGCCCACCTAGGATGATCTTTTCTGACAACATTGGGGTTCAAGAAGCTGTAAGCAGCTGGGCTGAAATGAAAATGCACTAGAGACTCAATCTAACTATCAGACTAGGGAAACAGTGGGCCCAAGGGAATAGGAGATCCCCCAGGAATCTAGTGGTGGGTGAAAAGAGAGGCAATAGCCATGGGGGAGCTTGCTTCCTGGAAAGAGATTTCACACAGTTGTCACAACTAATCAGACCACCTCACAGGATGAGACTGAAGCCCAGACAGCGATGGACCAATGGTGGGCGTGACCACACCTTGACCGGGACCACTTAGATGTAAGTATCCTTGGCCTCTATTTAAACTGAGTTCACTTCAGGACTCAGGCATTCACTGGGTCTTTTTGCTTCTCTTCCCTTCCCAGTGTGGTCACATTAAATACATTGCCTGTCTCTCTCTGCTTTCCTCTTTTAATTTGACTTGTGAAAATTGTCTTATTTGCATTGGGTGGCTGCACCTGACTTGGGAACCCAGGTTGTGACTTCCAAGTCTGATAACAAAACCATGAAGATGAATTAGAAATCTTCCATCTAGAGTCTAACAAAATACTAGTCGAAGAAAATCAGGTCATAGACTTAAGAGATCTGTGCCTGAGCTTTTGAACTTGGCCTTAATTTTATTTTTTTCTCTTAGCTAGACTTTTAATAAAGACTTAAGGTCAGAGAAGGTGACAGAGACCTTTCCACTCAACTTGACCCCTGATAACGCCACTTGATCCCGATTTCTTAAGCAGCATCGTGTCAGACTGGTTGGTACTCAGCAAGGATACAGGCGGAGCAGAAGCACTAGAACCTCCCCCCAAAACCCCACCTTCCTGGTGAGAAAGAGACTCAAATTAAAGTGTTATCTTGTCTGGAAAAAAAAAGTGTCAAGAACTGCTGTACCCGCTCCCAGCAATCCCAGTGAGCTTATGTATTCTCGTTCTGAGGTGTTAAACATCGCCAGAGAGAAGCCATTCTGCGGGCTCAGGTCAAATGCTTCTATGTCTCTTTAACACTTCTAAATTCTAGCCTAACCAGAGTGGTAGCTCAGTTGGTAGAGTGCTTAAATAACATGTGCAAAGACCAGGGTTCATTCCCCAGCACCCCATAGATGGAGATGGGAGGTCAGAGGTTCAGGGACTGTCTCAGCTGCATAGCCAATTTATGTCCAGCTGGTTATGAGTCTGTGAATGAATGAACGAACAAATGAATGAATGAATGATTCTCACCCAATACAGATGGCACAAAACTGAGGCCTTAATATTGACACAAGTCTTTCCTAGAACCTTAGAGTAATGGTGGAGGGGTGGGGGTCTGCCTAGCTAATAGATTCCAAAAGGGTATTACCTGTCTGTCACGGGGGTTGGTTCCTTATAACACAGAAGCAGGCAAGGAGTGGCTGGCATCCAATGGGCTAAAGCTAGCCCTAGATTAGCCTCTGGACCTGCAACATTCCAACCTCAGCGTCTCACTGCAGGTTTTTTTTGAGACAGGTTTCTATGTATCTCTGGACTTGAGTTTTGTACATGGTGATAGATATGAGTCTATATTCATTCTTCTGCATGTTGATATCTAGTTATGCCAGCACCACTTGTTAAATATGCTTTCTTTTTTCCATTTGATATTTTTTGCTTCTTTGTCACTCACTGTAGTTTTAATCAGTCAATCAGTCTTTGTAGATACAGTTTCCTTTCAGCAATTTTAGTTCACAACAGGGACAAAAAGAAACCACCCTCTATCTGTGTTTTTTATCTCTCTTTCTCTCTTTCTCTCTTCCTCTCCCTCTATCTCTCTCTCCCTCCCTCTCTCTGTTGCAATCACCAATATATTTTAAACTTGTCTTGATTTATGATGTTCTTCGTTCTGTAAACCCAGATCACGGTCACAGAACATGGCCTCAGAATTGACTTTCTTATTCTCCTCGGGTGAGAACTACCGTTTTCTACATTGACACTGCAAACCGTCCCTGCTAGTTAGACGTGGTGGCTTGGGCCTGGAAACTAAGCCATTCAGGAGGCCGAAGGAGGAGGGTCACACATTAAAGTCCTGGCTGGGCTACAGTGAGTAAAAGATTAATCTGAGCAATTTAAATGTGCCTCTTTTTCAAAAAAGAAAAAACCATTTTCTTTCAAGAAAGAGAAAAGGAGGGTTCAGCGACAGGCTGCTCGCCTGCCATGCATGAGTCCCTAGGTTCGATTTCCAGCACTGGAAACAAAACAGAACAAAAATAGACAACAAACAAAACCAACAACAAAAAGACACTTTGCTGCGTAACTTTCAGGGAGCTTCACCGTGCTGCTGAAGGCTCCTTCCTTCTCCCATTGTTTAGCCTCTCTCCACATTTGGGCTGCAAACCTCATTAGTCAAGGATGATCTTCCTTGCTTGGTCACTCCTAAGAGAATTATTTTCAGATTTTGAAAGAAAGAAGAAATGACTCCCTTCTGCTTCCTTCCAGAGTGGGTTGTTTGAAACCTTGGCATTAAAAGCAAACTTTTCAATAAGCCCCCATCTCCCTCAAATCAGTAATGATCTCTTACACCAGGGAAAGATAAATAAAACCAGCCCTTCCATGGTACCCAAGCTCCAACTGTTAGGTACCTGCAGACCTGTATCCGTTGCCTTCCTCATCTCTGTGCACATAATATCCAAGAGAACATGAACAGGGGGATTCACTTAGTCTCTGTTTCATAGGTGTGTTAGCTCATCATGGTAGGGAGGGTATGGTGGCGTGGGAGCAGGACAGGAAGCAGGGGAAAGGGAACACTAAAAGGACCACTCCCAATTACGCCATTATATCATAACTCCATCAAGGGGTCAGTCTATTCATTAGGTCACAGTCCTGTGATATCATCATCTCTGGAAACTGTCGCAGAAACACCCAGAGCAGAGTTTGACTAATTCCCTTGATACCTCACAATGATTCAAAGTAGGATGATGGAAACCTGGGGTCCTGGTACACCATACTGTCTATAGTTTATGTACACATCCAAGATTCCAAACAGATTCTTGCCCTTTTGAGTTTATGGTCTCCATCAAAAGAGGCCTAGCTAGAGCGTAGCTCAGAGGCAGTTGGCATAATGCAAAGACAGAGGGATTTGCTCTGGCCTAACTGGGGAAGGGTCACTCTGCCTTCCCCTCTGAGCTAACTTGCTAGTCTGGGATCAGCACTTTACATTGCTGTCTCTTTTCTGATTTCAGAAAAAAGAAAGCTAGGATCTCCTCTGCCTTATAGCAACAACAGGAGCAATTCTAAGCAGGTGACAGTGCTGTGTACCTCTGAACTAACAGCTGAGAACCTGAATGGGACAGAAAACAAAAAAGCAACAGCAGAAATTCCCAGGCCCTACCTCAAATGCAAGGACTAGGCACCAGGGGGAGAAAGTTACAAACCTGCCCTAGGGCCAGGTCAGAGAGCCCTGGGTAAGAATTCCTTTCAGGCTTAGACTCAGCAAGTTGAAAGATTACCATCTGACCTAGAAGAATGCTTTGTGTCTTTAATTCAACTTAATTTAATTTTGTTTGTTTATTTGTTTTGAGATAGTCTCACTGTATAACCCTGGTTGGCCTAGAGCTACCCTCGTAGACTAGGCTGGCCTCAAACTCAAGAGATCTGCCTGCCTTTGCCTCTGGGATGCTAGGATTCAAGGTGTGTACCACTACACTGGGCTAGAAGAACGTTTTGGCTCTAAAATTTGATGTAGCTGATTGTGGTGGTTTGAATAGGAATGGCCCCATAGACTTTTGTGTGTGAATGCTTGGGAGTGGCACTATTAGTAGGTGTGTCCTTGTTAGAGAAAGTGTGTCATGGTGGAAGCCGGTTTTGAGATTTTATAAGCTCAAGTCTGGCTGTAGTTATTCCTTCTGCTACCTGTGGATCAAAATGTAGGACCCGTCAGCTCCTTCTCCAGCACCGTGTCTGCCTGCACACCACTGTGTCCAGGATAACGGACTAAACCTCTGAAACTGTAAGCCAGCCCCAATGAAATGTTTTCCTTTATGAGACTTGCTGTGGTCACGGTGTCTCTCCGTAGTAATAGAAACCCTAACTAAGACACTGAGGTTCCTTCTGGAATCCCACCCCCACTGCCTTAGTGTCTCTGCCGATGTCTGGTGATCCCAGGTATTAATTACTTTTCTGGTTGCTGAAAAGAAAAATCTGGCAAAAGGAAGGAAGAATGGAAAGGTTTCCTTTGGCTTGCTATTGCAGGGTACAGTCTTCTGTCCATCGTGGCAGGGAAGTCATGGTGGCAAGAACACACGTGACCACATCACATCCGCAGTCAGGAAGCAGAGAGAGAGAGATAATAAATGATGCCGTTCAGTAGCTTTTCTCCTTTTTATTCAGTTGAAGGCCCCATCTGGAGGGATGGTGCCAACCCAGACTCAGGCTGAGCTGTCCCACCTCAACTATTCCATCTGAGATCCATGACCAGAGGTTTGCCTCCATCACCTTGACAGTCATACCAGTTTTATTGAGTCCAGCTTGCTCCTGAGTTTCCTGTTTCTTGTGTGAGCTGTGGGTCCACCTTGCTTCCTGTTCCTAAAGTAAATAGCTAACCGTCTAAATTCAAGCTAGTATATGTGTGCACTATAGTCCCCCACATTTCTAACACAAAGCCACACAACTTTTCTCTTCTGGTTTCTGTATTTTGTCTGACTAGAGTCACCATGGAAGCCATCAGGGAGACGCTAAATCTAGAACCGGCCTTGAAAGATGGGCACCATCTTTTGATGTTTTTTTTGTTTTTTTTTTTTTTTAAGACAGTAGCCCTGTGTAGCCCTGGCTGTCCTGGAACTTGCTCTGTAGATGAGGCTGGCCTCGAACTCACAGAGACCCACCTACTTCTGCCTCCTGAGTGCTGGGATTAAAAACGTGCCCCACCAATGCCCAGCTTGACTTACAACATTAATGCTAGCATAAGAAATTACCTTCTGGCAACTTTGCTTGAAGTCAAAGCTAAGATGGACTTTCTCTCTGTCCTGTGCCCCAAGTGGCTCTGCAATCAATCAACAAATCTCTTGAGTGAGCAATCACTAATAAATCTCTTTACATATCATCAAAAGCATATCCAAGCATCTCTTCCTCGCGGGCACAGTCCTGGACTGTGCTTTCTTAACTCTCACCCAGAACACCGAGAGTTTAAAGCTCTGAACACCTGTTTCTCCCACCATTCTCTTTCCCGCTTCCACCCTGCACTGTGGCATTTTGAGAAAATCCCTGTCTTTCTACACTGAGATTCAGCAAGCTTTCTTGTTAGACTATCTTTGGATCGCCAGCCCCCAAATAATGACACAGAGACTCCTTATTAATCATGAAACTGGCTTTTGGCTTAAGGCTTGTTCCACTAGCTCTATAACTTAAGTTTACCCCTTTCTATTAATCTATGTTCTTTTACATACTTTTTACCTCTCTTTAATTCTGTATATCCAACTTCCTCCATGTCTCATTGGCGTCTCTCTTCTCCCCAGAGTTCTCTCTTTCACCGGAAGTCCCGCCTATTTTCTGTTGCCTAGCTATTGGCTATTAAGCTCTTTATTAAAAAATCAGAAGGCACCTTACGTAGAGACACATCTTTACATCGCACCATAAGATTATCCCACAGCACTGGTCCTCCCCAGGTCTGACAACTATCATAGCTCCCTTTACCCACTGAGCAGAGCTCACATATATTCCTCAAACTCACTCTATTGGGTTCCAAACCACCTGTTGTTTATGATCTCCCAAACATTAATACTCAATCTTCAAAAATCCCTTCCATTCCTATATCTCCTTAGCCTCTGTCCTTGCCATTTCTTGTCTCTGGATAACTACCACTTCTCATTCTTGTGCTAAAATTGGTCCCATCCTTTAAGGCCCCTTCTTGAGTGACCTTCTCCATGAAGAGGACTCTAGCCAGATGTGACACCACACTCCTGGCCCAAGTACTTTCCTTTTTTTCTTCTTTCCTTTCTTTCTTTCTTTCTTTCCTCCCTCCTCCCTCTCTTTATTCCTTTCAGTTCTGCTAGGTTTATTGCTGCTGTCGTTGTTGTTGAGTGTTGTGTGTGTGACTGTGCATGTGTGTATGTGTGTATGTGTGCTCTTCAAACTGGCATGGCAAGCATTGCATCCTGTAAGCCACATTTACAGCCTGAGTGTACTTTTCTTGGGGTGTTTCTTATGTGCCCTTCCTGATAAGGCTACTTATATGTATCAGATTCTCTATTAGACCATGAGTGATTTGGGCTGTCTTTCTTACTCTACCTTAGATCTTCTAGCCTAACACTTTGGACAAAGAAGCTGCTTTCAAATTCAAGTGTTGGTGAACTAAATAAATGAAGACATAGATTATATGGGGGAGAGGAAGGTGTATATGCAGCTATTCATCTGCTCCGATTATACTCATTATTAAATACAGAAATATCTCCACTCTCGCTTGAAGTAAATTTAAGTAACCACTACCCTGGGCTCTGAGGTTCCCCCCAAGCTCTGGGAGCCCCCAGCCCTCTGATATGACCCTACCACTGCAGAAGTGACGCTGACATAGCCAAGGTCTCCAGAATTTATTGATACCTCCACAGTAACTTTAAATATCATACATGGCTGAGAGCAATTTCCAGCAAGGGCCAGCGCTCTGTAGCTGGTGTGGCCATAGTACAGGCTGCAGATCCATGGACAGCACTGTGGGCCACAATGATAGATTGCCTCAAGGAGCAGAGCGATGAGCTGCAGCCACTGAAGTCCCAACTCCTTCATAGGTTTATCAGAAAATCTACCTACCTTCAGTGCTACCATGGCTTCAGAGGAAAAAAAATTAAGGTTACTGTTTAGACTGTCTTCAAGCTTACATGCAGCTAGGAACATCCAGATGAAGCTCCCCTTTGTGACATATTCTCCCAGGGAAGTCTGGAGGATAATGATGTCTCTGGCATTTTAAGGTTTATGAGCAGAGCAAGTTGAAGGAAATGTTGGCTTGGCGTTGATCTCTGCTCTAGTGATAGCTGTCCAGAGAAATTAGATGAAATGGCAGGGCAGATAAAAACTGAAAGACAGGAATAAAAACAGAAAGAAAACAAGAAGCAGAAGGAACAGAAAAGAAATTATTCCATGGCAGTCTTGCTACAGTTGAGAATTTCCTAAATAGAAGGCCCTGTCTGATGCAGAATTCATGGGATTAAGAAGAGATGAGTGTGGGAGTAACCAACCAGTATCTGATTGGACTCAAGGCCCACTCTACGAGATGGGACCCATATCCAACACTCCTTGGGTAGCCAAGAACCTGAGACTAGATAGGCCAGGGACCTCCGGGAAAAGCAAATACTACTGGTTTGTCAAAGGAAGGTAGCAAAAACAACTCCTAATGACATTCCACCCTACTCATAGATCAGTGGCTTGCTCAGCCATCCTCAAAGCAATTCCAGCCTGTCGCAGATGGGAACGAACGCAGAGACCCACAGCCAGGTGTTCTGCGGAGAGTGAGAGACCTTGGAATACTCATCCCTAAATGTGATCAAATCCCTCCCCTCAGGGCTCAGGAAACTGCAGAAAAAGAAGGTGGAAAGAGGCGATAAGGAGACGGAGGACGTCAAAGAATCAAGGCCTTCTAGACGCAACAGGGTCAGTGGCACACACGTGAACACAGAGACTGAGGCACATACACACACGTGTGAACACAGAGACTGAGGCACATACACAGTGTCTACACATGTCTGTGCCAGATGGGGTCCTAGAGCTGAGAGGAGAAATGGACACACTCCCTCCCTAACACAAAAGATGTCTCTAGTGGATAACCACTTGCAAATGAAAAAATTAGTTTTCTACGCAGGAGTCTAACTGGGAAACAAACTACTCTTAAGGGTAGGCCCCATGCCCAGCAGTCGATGTTCAAAAGAAAACGAGTTCACAGGCATCTTTGGAGGTGCGTTGCTCATGATGTTGCAGCAGGGCTTTTTTCTTTTTTTAACCTCACAGGTCCCTTGTGCATATATTATGGCTTCCAATTTTGTGTTTTTATGGGATTCCTGTGGGTGAGAACGTGTGTGTCTCTGTGTCTACGTGTGTTTCTTAAGCTCTTTCTTTGGCTCTTTCTGTTCGTTGTTTTGTCCTATTCCAATTGGTTTGCTTTCATTTTATCTTACTATATTTTATTTCTTTTTATTATTATCCCTTAGATGTCTATTTGTTTTCTAAGGAGAGACAGAAAGGGGATGGATCCAGATGGGAGGGGAGGTGGGAAGGAACTGTGAGAGTTGGGGGAGGGGAGAGCCATACTAAGAATATATTGTATGAAAAAATCTATTTTCAATAAAATAAAAATTAACATGTTTAGAGAAACATGCCAGACAATAAAAGGTGATAAAAAATGTACAATAAAAATTATCAAAAAAAGAGAAAAAAGAAAAGAAAAGGGTAGTCGGGTGATGGTGGTACACATCATTAATCCCAGCACTCAGAAGAAAGTTCAAAGCCAGCTTGGGCTACAGAGAGTTCCAGGACAGCCAGGGAGGGCTACACAGAGAGAGACCCTGTCTCAGAAAAAAAAAGAAAAGAAAAAAAGAAGAGAAGGAGGAGGGGAAAAGATAAGAAGAGAGAAGCAAAAGGCAGAATAATGGAGGGGTGAAGTGGGAAGCAGTTGCTTCCAGCAGATTGTGACCTTGACACATCCAGGACACTGGAAACCTGCAGAGGTAGAAGAACCTTTGTTCCATGAAATGGCTGGCTGGGAGCTGGCGGGTGGGAGCATGCTTTGCCCCACTGCCCACTGACCCTGGCGCTGGCCCATCTGCAGAGAGAGCCTTGACTGCCACATCTGTGGATGTTTAAGAGGGCTTTGACTTTCCTTTCTCTCTTTTTAATGTCCTAGGAAAAATTTTTCAAGAGAATATTCTTTATGTCATTTTAATCTTTGACCTTAATAAGCTATCCATAAATTTCAAGTATAATCCAGTTGTGAGTGATACATACCTCTAAACCTAGTGCTTGGGAGGTGGAAGAATCAGGAGTTCAAGGCCGGCCTTAGCAACCTACAATGTTTGAGACCAGTTCTGGCTATGAGACCCTCTTACCAAAACAATTCACCAAATAATAAATAATAAAAAATAAAAACCAGTACAACTCAAATATAGGAGGTCTGGGGAGACAGCTCAGTGGGTGAGACCCAGACATAGCTGTGTGTATCTGGAACAGCTCGGGAGGGTGAAGAAAGGCAGATTCTAGAAGTGTGGTGACTAACAAGCCTAGACGAAACAGTGAGCTTCAGGTCTGTGAGAGACCCTGTCTCAAGGGAATAAGTAGAAGAATGTTAGTGGAAGACACCAAACAAGACATCATATCCACACCACACCACACACACACACATACCACACCACAGCATTCACACACCACACCACACATGCATCACACCATATACACACCACAGCACACACGCACATACCACACATATACACCACACAGATACATACTCACACATAACACACCACAAACTCTTCACATACACACACACACACCACATACATTAAATATGAAGTTTAAAAAAGAGCTAGAATTGTAGGCATCGCTCTGGCACGCTTTCAGTAGAAAAACTGCAGTGACAGAGGACATGGTGGCAAAAACTCTCATGTGAGGCCTCCTGGAGTGAGGAGAGAGACTGTTAGCAGAAGCAATCACGGCCGGCATTTGGTGCTATGCTTTTATACTAATAGACTTTAATTTCATAAGAACTCTTGGAAACAAATGATATGACCTCATTTTACAATCCAGGGGCCAGACAGACAGCGAGGTGTCCAGGTTCCTACAACAAGAACACAGGCCATCTTAGTTCACAACAGCTTCTCAATGACTTCATGCTGCCTCGGTGTCAAACAGCAATGCAGCCCTTGGTGGAAAGAGAAGAACGGAAGGAAAGAAGTCAGGCATGGGAGGGGGTCCAGTGGGCAGGAAGAAAGAGGAAGGTGAAGGAAAGAAAGAAGGAACAGCAGAGGCTAAACAAGGGGCTAGAAGGAAGGAGAAGAGGAAGGGAAGGAGTAACAAGGAAAGAGCGATGGATAAGAGGAGGAAAGAACTGAGAAGGAGAAAGGAGATAGAACAAAGGGAGGGAGGAAATAAAAGAGACAGGAAAGGAAGGAAACCCTCATATGCAGTGAGCAGGAGAATTCCGAGGACTTCAGAAGCCACCCGAGTCTCCATTCTACATCACAGTTAATAGACTGAGATAGTCTCCTGACGGCTATGAGCTCATTACGCAGGAATCTAAGCCTGAAGAATGGTAAGTAACAGGCCAGCCTGAGCTAAGCAACAAGACTTGCCACAAATAAGCAATAAAACACACCATTTAAGCCGGGCAATGGTGGCTCACACCTTTAATCCCAGCACTCGGGAGGCAGAGGCAGGGGGCTCTCTGAGTTTGAGGTCAGCCTGGTCTACAGATCAAGTTCCAGGACAGCCAGGACTGTTATACAGAGAAACTCTGTCTCAAAAAAAAACAAAAACAAAACAAAAGAACAACAACAAATAATGCCCTTTACTGAAAAATATTGAAGATTTTATTATTTTAATCTTGAAATTTGATCCAAGAATAATTTCTTAACAATCATTGCATGGAATCAGGACTTCTGCAAAAAGGGAAAACTTACCTATAAACTGTTCTCCAATATTCTTGTTAATTAACGGAGCACTCACTTCAGTTTCACAGGAACGTCTTCACTGTGAAACTGATTAGGTCTTCTGCACGTCTTGGTCTCTCACCCAAGGGGATAAACAGTATTGGTTGCCAGGGTTTCACTAGGTCAGCAGAGCCCAGCTGATGACTGCATGAGGATACTTAAGGTTACTATGGAAATGCTGTCAGCCACCCACTCCCCAAGCCATCTTTGCACATCTGCACAATGAAAGCAAGCATTTGTGTCCACCAGAGGAGCTAATGGCATCTCTCAGAGGCCCCTTTGGAGACTCCCTCCCGACCAGTGATCTGACAAAGCCACCGAGAAACAGAGCAGCAGATGGGAGGATGGGTGACACCAGGAACAGGAAACCTGCAGCCAGAAAAACCCGAGGCATAGCGTGATTCCCAGAGTACAACACAGCCAACCTGAGCAGACCCAAGGCCAGGCTGCAGTCAAAGGCTACACTGAACAGCCCTCCTTTGCTTTTGGGGTTGCTATGACAGCCAGGAATTTGCAAACCAAAGCAGACCTGGAAAAGAATTCTGTCCTTGGCCCCAAAAGTTTGTATTTCCAAATTGTTTGCTGAGGGTTCCTGCTGTCCCTTTTGATACCTACCAGATGGAGGGCTGGCTAAATCTGGGACCTGGAAGCCACCCAGCAGAAAGGTTATTTCAATCTGGAATAACTGAGGCTTGGTAAGATGGGACTTAGGCGTGATAGGAGGGGCTACTTGGCAAGAGTCTGTCGAAAACTATTACACTAAGTCCCAAAGAGAACCTCATCATCTTCTCGAAGAATCTTCTGTACCCATCTAGTGGACTCTGGTTTGCTAAGCACGTTCATATGAATTGTCTAATTGGATTTTTGCATCTACTGGGCGAAGCTATCTAAGCAGATATTATAATTCTCAGCCAATTGATGAGGAAAATTAAATCCAGTAGGAACAAGATTGAACCGCTAATAAGCAGTAGAACAAAGGCTTGAATCTGGCTTTTCTGACTGGATATCTTGCTCTTTCAGTTCTGCCATAACATGGGCTGGGGGTGAGCTCAATTTGTAGAGTGCCTGCTACCACACATGAAGCCCTGGGATCCACCTCAGCATCAAACAAACTGGGCATGATGGCACAGGGCTGTAATCTCAAGGCTGGGGAGGTAGGAGTTAGGAGCATGTAGGGTTAGAAGATCAATGCCATCCTTGACTACATAGAAAGTTTGAGATCAGCCTGACCTTAATGATGTCATATTTGATCTGCATGGTTTAGAACTAGGGTTCTGTTTTTTTTTTTAACGAACGCAATGCAGAAATATTTGGGGGTGGTTGGTACTGTCATCATAGTTCTAAAGTCGAATCTGGTGTAACTCAAACTGGCTACAAAGTCACTGTGTAGTTAAGGATGACCTTTTGAGTACCAGCTACTCCCACCTTCACCTCTCACATGCTGTGGTCATGGCTGTGTCCTACCATACCAGGCTGAGATTCTGTCTTCTTATTGTGGTACAATACACAAAAACTTCCAGCAGAGACTTTTCTTTTTTTGTGGCACTGAGGGTAGAACGCAGGGTGTCACACAGACATCTCACCACTGTTACACCCCAAGCTAAATAAGCTTGTAATTCAATGATAGTAAGCACATTCAGATTGGCATGCAATGGTCACAACCATCCTTTGCCAGAACTTTCCTTTTTTCAAACTGGAGCTCTGTACCTCCTAAACACTATACTCGTTACTTTCTCGTTACTGTGAACAAAATCCCGACAAGAAGCAAATTAAGGGAGAAAGGGTTTATTTTGTTTCGTGGCTGAAGATGGGAAAACAGTCCATCATGGTGAGAAAAGTAGAGACAGAGTTGGAAGGCAACCAGTCTCGCCGTCACAATCAGGAAGCAGAGACGACAACTGGTACTCGGCTCCGTTGATCCATCCGATGGTGCTGCCCATACTCACAGGGGGACTTTTCTTCTCAGTTGAACCTTTCTGCAAATGCCCTCACAGACACAGCCAGAGGTATGCTTCCATGGTGGCTTTAAATCCCACGAAGTTGACAATCAAGGGTACCCATCGAAGACAAGAACCCCCGAAGTCCCTGCAGCTCAGCCTCCCAAAGTCACCATTCTGCTTTCCGCCTCTATGAATACAATTATGCCACATACTTCTTAAAAATGGGATCATACAGCACTTGTGCTTTTGGGAATGCTTACGTCCTCTGGCATAATGACTTCAAGGTTCATCCATGTTGTTGCCTGCCTCAGACCTGTCTTCCTTTGTGATGCAGTATAACATTCCACTGTGTGCACCTGAGGTATTATGAAGATATTATGTGTGGCGCTCAGTGTTACTAGAGTGCTTCTCTTCACACAAGCAGCCCTGGGTTCAACCTCAGAACTGCAGTGATAGCTAATAATAGGACATTTAAAATACACACAGTCCATTGTAGAGGTAAACACGTTATTAATCCATTCGTCAGCTGATGGACACTTGAATTACTTCTGCTTTGGGGCTATTGTAAGTAGTGCTGTTTTGAACACGGATATGGAAATATGTCTTTGAGATCCTGCTTTCAATTATTGGAGGAATAAATTCAGAAACCCATTTTCAATTTTTAAAGGAAATCCAGTATTTTCTTCCCTCCGCCACTGGCTGTCTGTTGAACACTGTTGGTTTTGGCCACAGCTGTCATTTACCTTCCCCCACCTCCTAGGAATGGTATGACTGGGGAAGATGCAAGGGCCTGGTTCTGAGTCACAAGTCTCTCTGCTTGCGGGGGTTGGGAAATGTTCCTCCATCTCCTGTCTCCTGAGCTTGGCCACTGCACACATCAGTCTTGTCGATGAGCAGCTGCAGGCAGCTGCTGACAGCTCAGAGCATCTCAGCCACAAACCGTAAGCTTCTCACAGGCTGGACCTCAAGACTTGCCCAGGCTCTGTATGTGCTGTATCCTCCCCAGTCTCATTGGATGGTTTCAGTTAAGCTTCATCCAATACCTGGAGAGAGAGAAAAAAAATCCCAGCTTTTTCGTCAGCCCTATCACACCTTTTGCTGCCAGCGGCCACCATCTAGTTTTCTATTCTCATTTCTAGTCCATTGGGAAGAAGAGAAGCCATTCTGTGAGCTATCTGTCCACACTCTAGGAATAGAAGAGGACTCACGACGGGACAGCTTGGTTGCATACTTGCCTGCGCCTCCAACTGGAGCTGAATCCTGAGCTAGAACTTCCCTTGGGTGACTCTCCAGCTACAAGATGAGCAAGCTGGATTGAAAGGCACTCACAGGGCCATCCGGCTGAACAGCTGCATAGCCATAGAGCGAATGTGGACTCAGGCCGGAGCTCATTTTTCAGGCCCTCACGCTGGCAGGAGCCTAGCTGGGAAGATAAAGACCTTTCTGTCTTCTGGTTTGGTGATTTCTGTTCTCTGCCAGGTGCCTACACAGCAGCAGAGGGAAATGATGTTGGATTCTTAGGGGGAAAAACTCAAACAGGTCACGGTTCGGTTACAGAATGAAGGTGGGCATGGATCTGCTCACCCTCCAGGTGGCCTTTGCCTTGGAAAAGCTGCCACTCAGAAACCACAGCAGCTCAGTTAGGGGGACAGTGGCAAGAGCATGCAATTAGGAGTCCTTCGCAGTTGTCCCCTCTGAGCTACTACTGTCCTTCACTATGAAATAGTGCCTTAGGTCAGATCTCTCCTGTCACCTTCGGAATCTGAGCCCTGGTGCTTGGCCTTAGCTCTCCCGTGTATGTCCTGGGGGCAATTCTGAGCATGATCAGCTAGAATGAATCCTGTGAACCTTCCCTTTCCTTTACTGTCTACTCCAAGATGGAGAACAATGAGAAGAAAGGAAACGATACAGGGATACTCTTTTAAAAACACTTTTTATTTTATTTTATTTTTTATTTCATATGCAATGGCATTTTGCCTGCATGCATGTCTGTGTGAAGGTGTTGGATCCTCAGGAACTGGAGTTATAGACAATTGTGAGCTGCCATGTGAGTGCTGGGAATTGAACCTGGGTTCTCTGGAAGAGCAGCCAGTGAGTGTTCTCAACCACTGAGTCCACTCTCCAGGCCTTAAAACACTTTTTTAAAAATAATTACTTATTTTTAAGAGCGCATTTCTCTTTGTAGCCGAGGTTAGCCTTGAATTTATGAGCTTCCTGGGATTACAGCATGCAACCACCATGCCCTGTTGAGGAATATTCTTTTCTATCCCTTTTACTGTATATTTCTTAGGTGATCACCAGACTGTACTTGTTTGTAAAAGAAGGAGAAGGTGCCATCCTCTTTTCTGAGACCTGAAAGGACCCTCAGCTAGTAGGAGCTGCAGAGGGACACAGACTGTGGGCACTTCTTAAGAGGAAGAGAGAAGGGAGCTAACCAATCTGAGCACCAAGTTGGGACCCTTCCTTCTAGACTCTAGCAATCTTCTCAACAGTCAAATGAGAAAGGCAACTATGAAATCACACAAGCAGAAAGGGGTTAAGATTTGTGCTCAGCTTAGGGACAATGGATTAGAGCAGTGGTTCTCAAGCTTTCTAATGTGACAACCCTTTAGTATAGTTTTTATGGTGTGGTGACCCCCAACCATAAAATTATTTTCATTGCTACTTCGTAACTATAATTTTGCTACTGTTATGAATTGTAATGTAAATATCTGATATGCAGGATAGCTAATATGCAACCCCCGTGAAAAGGTAATTTGACCCCAAGGGGCCGCGACCCACAGGTTGAGAACCATGGGATTAGATGCCTTTCTCACCGCTGTGATGCAACACCTGCCAAAAGCAGCAAAGGTTTGCTCTGGCGCAGAGATGGAGGATAGACTCC
>LOJH01008057.1:11514-28807 GCA_001685095.1 Ellobius talpinus | reverse complement strand
AGAGAGAGAGAGAGAGAGAGAGAGAGGAATCTGATTTTATCCAAGAGTGTCAAACTCCAGAGCCTTGTTTTTTCCTGACCTACTCATTGCCTCTCAATAAAGAACTGGAATGAAGTTTGAAACTCTTGATAAATTAAGGTTCCAAACAGCATGAAAACTGAGAGTAGTGAATATAGGAAAATAAAGAACTGATGTATAGAACTGGGAAGTCTTGTTTTGCAGACATAGTTAATATGGAAAAGCACAAAGATTTAGGAATGCTTGTTATCACTATACTTGAGAGTGTGTCAGGAGGCCCTTTAAGAGCAATCTGCTTTAGACTTTTACTGATTTAAAAGCCTGAGCATGGGCCGTAATAATCCCTATTGTTTGGACTGAGCCCTGTCTTCTGTTGTATGCACTGGGTTCTATGGATATTAACTTACTAGAGGGATGTGCAAGACAACAGTTCTGAGGCATGATCATTGGACCCTGGCCATACTCGGGAACATGCAAATACGACTACATGGAAGACTTTGTCTCTAAAAACCCAGCTCAATGCCTGATCAAAACAATGATCTTGCTAGGCATCTGGTGAATGAATTCATGATGTAATGAGTTTTCAGGTGATTTGGGTGCCTGTCATTATAAATTAGTTTGGATACCACTGATCTGCAAGAGGAAAGATGTCTTAGAAAATGTCAAAGGAGTAGTTCTTGGGATGGAGAGATGGCTCAGCCTTTAGAAGACCCAAGTTTGATTCCCAGCACCCATATGGTGTTTCATAACTTTCCAGAATCTCACTCAGTTCCAGAGGATTTGACAACTTCCTTTGACTACCATGGGCATGTGGTACACATACATGAAATGATATTGAATAGAAATTTATGCTCTGGCAATGTTGAAGCATACATACATGGGCAGCTCATGTATGGTAGTTCTGTTGAACTTGTCTATATTGGATTTCATGGTCTAAGTCAATGAGGATGACTGACCAGGTCTCTCCCTCAAGAGGTCACCAGATCTCATTACAGATAGCTGTGAGCCTCCATGTGGTTGCTTGGAATTGAACTTAGGACCTTTGGAAGAGCAGGCAGTGCTCTTAACTGCTGAGCCATCTCTCCAGCCTGGGTACACATACATACAAGCAAGCAAAACACTCATACACAAAAAATAAAAATAAATCTAAAAAAGAGAAGTAGTTCTTTAGTTTGGAGAAAGAGGACTAGGACCTCAAGACTTGAAAACCTGCCATGTTTATGTAGAGATGGCAGAAGACGGGGAGCATTAAAATGAGGTGGGTCATCACTATTTCCTGACCTACTCAGCTCATCCTTCCCTTATCCAAGAGGAAGGCACATTTAACCATTTCTCTATTTTATTCTTTGATAACTTTAGGAATTATCTATTTTATTATATATATATATTATAGAAAATAAAATGTAGTTGTTATTGCATGGACTCAATCAACACCATCACCTCTCCTTTCTTCCTCAGTACAGTTATATTACACTTAAATTTTTTTTTAAATTTTAGAGCTGGAGAGATGGCTCAGTGGCTAAGAGCCCTGGCTGCTCTTCCAGAGGTCCTGAGTTCAATTCCCAGTATCCACATGGTGGCTCACAACCATCTATAATGGAATCTGATGCCCTCTTTTGGCATGCAGGCATACATGGAAACAAAGTGCTCATACCTAGAAAAATACATACATAAATAAAATTGAAAAAAGTTTTAATTATCAAATAGGGAAAAGTGTGTGTGTGTGTGAGAGAGAGAGAGAGAGTGCTGAAACCCATTTGTGTGTCAAATTTAATCTGTGTGTGATGTCTCATATAGTTGGTTGTTAAGCATTGTGAAGGCAAGCACCCATGGAGAATAAGTAGCTACCTCACTTGACTGTTGTGTCAGTAATGATGGCCACAAAGAATGCTATTCTGGGTGGATCCTTTTGGAGTACCCTGGAACACTTACAGGAAGAAAATCATCAGCTTAGATTAAGTTCTCAGCTCTAGGCTCAGAGGATGAGGGAGCTTTTAACCTAGAGAGCTTTAAAAATAGCCTCTTCTCATAGCCACCATGTCAGTCCTACCAAAGAAGAAGCACAAATTTTATCTGAATTCACAGCCCTTCTATGCTTCTCTTGGGAATGTCAATGTCTATCTAAGATGCTGATTGAGGAGGAAAGGGATGTTAAGATATGGAAATGGGGGCTGGAGTTAACAGCACTTACTATCCTTGCAGAGGACCCAGGTTTGGTTCCCAGCATCCATGGATTACAACTACCTCTGGGCCTAGGGGATCTGATTTCCTCTGCTGGCTTTTGTGGGCACTAGGCACTCACATGGTGCACATACATACATTTGGGAAAAACATTCAAACCCATAAAATGAAACAAATCTAAAAGATATATTTTAAAATAAAAAGGTATGGAACAGGGCCACCTGACAGGCTCGGATGGAAATCCAGCATCTTGGATCGCTGAGTCCATATGAGTTTCCCTTGGGTGGAGGCAGATGGCACTTCTGTGTTCTAGCCTTTTTCAAATTTGAAGACTGTAATAATCTTACCTGGGACAATTGCCTCACAAGAAAATGTGGAGCATCTTCAAGACACACTCCAGCTTCCACGTGTCCCCAGATCCACATAACTAAATAACTAAAGGGAATAATAGAAGCCTGACGTGGGAGGGAAGAGCTGGCACTGTGATGGTTGCAGGACCAGAGCTGGAGATGCAGGGTGCTGATACTCACCACCTCTTCATCGAACTCACCTTCTCAGAAGCCATAGGAGTCTTGGGGAAGAACCATGAGTAGTTTTAAGCTGAACTCTAACCTCTGCCATGTATGCTAGAACAAAGCAATATTTTGCTGGCTTTGCCTGTGTGCATGGGAATGCTTTTTCCCTGCTTTCCCAAATGCAAGCAACCATCTTTTGCTAGTTAGAACTAATGGTCTATTTCCAATCTTGCTTCGGAACATTAGCTGTCCTGTCTTGTCCTAACAGTTCAGAAAAGCCTTGCGCATTTAAACATTCTATTCACCATTACAGCAGACCACGGCTTCCATTTGTTCATTAGACCTGACTAGCAGAAAGTGGCAAGCTCTTGACCAATATCCTATTTTTATGTATAAAAATGCTTTGCCTGCATGTATATATACCACATGCATGCCTTGGGTGGTCAGATGAGGACGTTGGATCTCCTGGAAGTAGAATCACCAATAATCATGAGCTCCGTGTGTGTACTAGGAATTGAACCCAGGTCTTCTGCAAGACCGTAAGTATTCTTAACCTCTGACCCATCCTTCCAGTCCAGGTTCTTGACTGATATCTTAATAGTTGCCTCTGAGTCGAAGGGCAGGTGACAAATCCCGTGACAGTTTAGGAGTCGGTCTCCTGAGTGAAGTTTCTTTTTTGCCCCAATATTTTTACTGCATTTTATTTATTTGTTTGTTTGTGGTGTGTGCCTGTGTCTCTGTGTGTGTATCTACATGCACACACACACACACAGTCATGAAGGTATGTATCATCCTCTCACAGCCTGACTGTGGAAGTCAGAGGACAATTTTTAGTAACCAGTTGTCTCCTAACCATGTGTGTCCCGGGAACCTAGGTCATCAAGCTTTACAATACTGAGCCTTTACTACCGAAACATCTCCCAGTTCCCTCAGGGAAATTTTTAGACTTGACTCCCGATGACTCCTGAAGGGTAAATGAGGCGACATTCGATTGCCTCTTTATTAGGCTCTTGGAGGCAACCCATTTGAATATGTCTATGATTTTACTTTGCAACTTCTCAATGTGGGTCAGGAAAGAGCAAGAGGAGGACTGCCGTTGGTTTTTAAACCTGCTGCACACAAGGCTGCAGGATGGCATTAACCTGTGCCCTGAGTGTCTGAATTTAGAGCCTATTGTAGCAGAAGCTGTCATGCCAGGTACCACATCCCTGCAGCCCACCTAGGAACTGCTTCCTACCCCAGGTCCCTAGCTCGTTGATGCTTTGATTGGAGTTTTTCTCCTGGATTGAGGAAACATTGTTCAACACGTAAACAGGCTTGGGAGTCCAGGGAATTTCATGTCTCTGGGGGAAACTTATCCAGCGTGGATGGGAAGTTTTTGGTCTCCTTTGAAACAGCTCAGAAGTGAGTCCTGCATTTCCTAGTGACTCGCTGACCATAGCAACAGTAATCATTGTAGTAACTCTTTATCTTTGGCTGGCTTTCTTCCATCTCTGTTTGTCCACACCTTGAGGATGCTTTATGGGGATCACCTCCCAAATAAGTCGCCTGGACAACCCCAAGCTTAGAGGTCTATCCATAGCACTCTCTGCAGACATTGGCTCCTGTGGTTGTTTGAATGAGATTGGCTCCCAAAGACTCATATGTTTGAATATTTGGTTTCCAGTTGGTAGAACTGTTTGAGAAGGATTAGGAGGTATGGACTTATTGGAGGAAGTGTGTCACTGGGGGCGGGCTCTGAGATTTCAAAAGACTTGTATCATTCCTAGTGTGCTTTTTTGCTTCCTGTGTGTGGATCAAGATGTGAGCTCTCAGCAGCTTCTCTAGTTTCACGCCTGCCTGCTGCCAGGCTGCTCCCATGATAGTGATGGGTTTCTATCCCCCCAGAGCTGTAAGCCCCAAATAGACTCTTCCTGCTACAAGTTGCCTTGGTGTTTTTCACAGCAATAGAAAAGTAGCAAATACAGCTTCCTAGTTCCTGTTCCACCTGTTCACATCCTTCCCAGTGCTTTCTGCCAGATGATTGATTTTGCATCTCATAACAACTTCCCTCCTTACACTCCATGTTTTGTTGACTTTCTCTTTTTGTGCTCCCTTCTGTCATTGTGTTTCTGTGTAGAGTATGAAGAAAACACAGCTTAGTCAGCCTTCCATCAAAGCCTGCCTGATGTCTCATGTGATATCCCTCCCTTTCACAGCCCCACATCACAGAAGCCTTCCATCACTTTCCTTTCTTTAAGTCCTTGGATGTGCCCCTCCCCTATTCAGAATTTTATTCTCCTCACAGTAAACTCCTAGTTTTCCTCGGAATTTGCTTCAAGTGCTAGCTCTTCTGTTGAATTGCCTCTTATGTTCTACCCCTCTCTTCGAGCTGTGAATAATCATGGGTTCAGTACGCCCTTCCTCTTTCTTACACATCCTATCAAGGCAAGGTCTCTTACTTGATAGGGAACAGAGAGGAACACTTTATATTCTGTGTTGTAAGAGCACACTTGCTCTTTGTAAATGTAGCTTATACACAGTGCTCGTGGTTGGTCTGTCCTGCATTGACCTTTGATGTAGATGTAAATCAGATGGACTCAGGAGGGATACAAAACTTGGTGACACTGGTGTCTGTGAAAACCCCTCTATAAAAAGAGAGGGGGTTATACGTTAAGAATCTCTGCTATCCTTGACCAGGTAGCCCCGATTCCTCTCACCTTGCTGGAAAGAATTGAAGAGCTGTGCATGAATAGCAAACCAGTGAAGGGTTTTATTCAGAAGCAAAGAGAAAGCACAGGCTAAATACAAGAGGCAGCAGGCTCTGGGCAACGGTGCTGCTCACAAGAGTCTGATTATTCTGGGAGGAGGTAAAGGGCAGGCTTCCTTTTATGGGTGTAGGAGGAGGAGCAGGTTAGTAGGGGTGGAGTGTGCATGGCTTTGATTAACAGGCATGGGTTCTGTAAAGTCCTGTTCATTGTGCATGTCCTTTCCCATGATGCACATGATGATAAATAGGGACCGTTCCTACTTTACCCAGAGGACAGTTTACCTTACTGCACATGTGCCTAAAACCAGCTGAGACTGGACTGGTGCACTACCCCCGGTTCTAGGACATGCTTCAGGGTGTGTTTTGGCACAGGAGGGAGTTACTGAAGGTTGGTTGCTAAGGAGCTGCTGGTCAAATGATTGGCTGCTTTGTTTGGAGAGGAGTGAATGTGAGTTGGGAGTTCCGGGTTGCTAGGGACTAAGAAATATATGTATGGGTGCCTCAAGTCAAGTAGGGTTCCAGATTGCTTTCCTGCCTCAATACCAGCACTGTAATCTCAGCGACAAGACTGAGCACCTGACCAGATGGGCAAGACCTGACTTTGGAATGAATGACTGCCTTTGTTTCTCCTCCCTATACAATTTGCTGGCTGAAGATAAGATGTAAGGGTTTAAAGATGCTAACCCGCTGTCTTCTCATTTACTCTATGTAAAACAGTTTGCAATTTAGTTCTTGTCTCTGCTCTTTGGCTTCTAAAATAGGAAGTAAGGACTGAACTGTGGCTTCTTATCTCACCATTTTTACACTGACACATAATGCACACTCAGTGGACACTTGCCAAATGAACAGATGATCACATTTGTTAGGGGTGAGAAATTTGAATTAGGTTGCTATGTCAGTACCTAGAACAGACCTGGGACACAGACTGAACTCCAAGAGTGACCACAGGGGAGCTATCTCCAACTACACTTTTGGAAACATGCTTTTCCCAGTGGACATCTAGCATAGTCAATGGGAGGCCATGCTGGCAGATAAGGCAGTAGGAACATAAAGAAAGCTTTGCTGTTTGGTGTTTACCTATAGTTTTTGACCATTTGCATTCTTATGATATGGATACAATATATTCCCCAAAGGCTGTGGGTTGAGGGCTTGGTCCTCAAGGCAGCAAGGTTCAGAGGACTTTGGAAAGTTGTTATATCATGAAGGCCCTGAACAAATCAGTGGGTCAATCTGTTGATTGATTCATGATTTGATGGACCATTGGAGGGCAATAAAAATGTAGGGGGTGGAACTTAGTTGAAGATTTTGGGTCCTTAGGTTCTTGGGACGGGTATAACTGTAAGAGTTACTCCCCAGCCCTGTTCACTAGAATATGAGTAGCGGCTTTGCTCCATCCCCACCAGACACACTGGAGCCAAGAGAACATGACCTGAAACCTGTGAAACTACAGCCCCAAAATAAATCTTTTTTTTCTCCTTTGCCCAAGACTGTATGATGTGCAGGTTAAGAGCTGGGTTGTGAACTTTGAACTCTGTCTCTTGCTAGTTTTGTCCTTTTGAAGTTCCTTGAACTCTGTTTTGCAGTCTCCTCACCTGTTGTAAAGGCCAAGGGAATATATGTTCTGCATTGTTATATATCTTAAATATGTGTTGTGTATGACCACTTTGAGTCACTTTGAGTGAAGGTCACATCTAAATCCTCCGTGTCATCTATGGTCAATACAGCCACTACTAGCAGACTAGTGCAAGGTTTTTAGATGCTTAAGTAGCTTGCTCCAAGTCACTGAGGCGACATGCAGTGACCTGGACAGGGGTAATGAGTGACACATTTTGAGATTCGAGGACTGTTTGAAAAGCTCCATCTCCCAGAGATGCAGCTGCTGGCTACACCTCACTAAGCACAGAGACTTGTCACGGACTTAGCTCAGTGCCTGGATCTAAGCAACAGGATGGGTGATTCAGAAAGTCTGTTTGGTTTCCATCACTGAACCTTTGACGTGTGTCTGCCATCAACAGTTGTGAGTCCCTGAAGGACTTACAATAGCTCAAGTTACAGTGGTTTTGTATCTGTCTGTCTGTCTGTCCCTGTGGGCATATAGACGTGGAAAGGAACCAAATCTCTAAAAAATTGGTCCCTTGGTATTAAAAATGCCAAAGCATGCATCCCTTGGTTTCTAACACATCAAACTGCAATAAAAAGGGATCTAAAAAGACCTTTTCAGTGGTGATGCTATCCAGGTGAAAAGAGAGGTGGTCAGCATCAGAGCTTAGGATCTGTGATGCTCTGGCCAGGCTAGGGTTGGTAAGGAAGCTTGGAGTTCACACACTCCAGGTCCCTCTAGCCGCTTAGGATTACTTGCCTATGTCTAGTTCCTTTCAAGTGGTCTTGGGGATTCCACATCTTCAACATGAAGGGTGAATCAAGGTACTGGAGTAGAAGCAAAGTGTTTGAAGATTTTTTATTGCTGGAACAGCAGCTGGTGGGGTGTGGGGTACTGGAGAAGTCGGGTGCTCTTCCTTCCTTTGTGCAGATCTGTGCTCTGGAATAGCTTTCCTTGGGCCAGAAGAAGTTGTGTGTGCATGCACACATGTGCACACACACATTCTGGAACCGTTGCATAGATGATTAAAGAGTTTGTTTAGTGTGTTTTATTTATTTTGTTTTATGCATGTGTATTTGTGCAATGTCCTTGGTGGCCAGAAAGCAGTGTTGGAGACCCTGAAGCTGGAGTTACAGGTAGTTATGAGTTGCCTGTTATGGGTGCTGGGAACTGAACTCAGGTCCTCTACAAGAGCAGCAAGTACTTTTAACCCTTAAGCCACCCCTCTAGCTCAAGAACTTGCTTTAACTTTGTTAAACATTTATTTATTTGTGCATGCGTGCACACAAATGTGGGGCCACAGTGCATGATGGAGGTCAAAGGGCAGCTTTGGGGATTGGTTTTTCTCCTACAATGTGGTCCCAGGGATTAACTCAGCTTGTCTGGCTTGGTGGCAAGTGCCCTTACTTGCTGAGCCATCTCCTGCCCCAGAAGAACTTTCTTTAACCCTTCTCAGTGGTGTAAATCAGCCAGCAACAAGTTCCTTTTTCTTCGAAAATGTCTTTATTTCACCTTATCTTCTAAGAGATGAAAATAAATATGTGATAAAATATTTTCAACTGTTCCATAATGCAGGAGTAAATACAAAGACATCTGCTGGACATTAAGTGGCAAAAAGCTGCTGCTATTTCTCTAGAAAAATTATGGGTCTTGGACAATATTTCTGGGAAGGGAAGCAGTGCAGGTCCAGTAAATGTCTTATTAGAATTTCCTGAAGTTGCTCAGATGTGTCTTAACAAATTTTTGTATGAACGTGTAATTTGTTTGTTTTTTCCCCTTCTAATCTTCTCACACTGTTGAAATGCATATCTTAAAATAAACATCACCTCAGCCAGGCAGTGGTGGCGCATGCTGTTAACTGCAACACTCAGGAGGCAGAGACAGGTGGATCTCTGTGAGTTCGAGGCCAGCCTAGTTTACATAGTGATTTTCAGGCTATCCAGAGCTACACAGCAAGACTCGGTCTCAAAATAAATAAATAAATGATAAATAAGTAAATAAATAAATAGAGGGCTAGAGAGACGGCTCTGTGGTTAAAGCACTTGTTTGTGCAGAAGAACAGAGTTTAGTTGCCAGCACCCATACAGTGGCTCATAACTATCTGGAACTCCAGTTCCAGGGGCTGCCACATCCTCTTCTGACCCTCATGGGCACCAGGCACACACATGGTGAAAAGACATACATGCAGGCAAAACACTCATCCACACAATAAAATAAATCTAAAACACCTTTTAAAATGTCATTTATATTTTCTATTAGTGATACAAATGTTAACTTATAGGATTAATGTTAAAGCACTTTTATGGGTTCTGGGACTTTGAAAACTCGAATTAAAGGGAAAATGGGCAAATTGCTTAAGAATCTTGGGAAACCATGTACTGTACAATGACACCATATACTCACTGACACAGCAACATCACCCCGCAGCCTGCGCTGTAAGGGCTTCATTCTGTAGGAGTGAAGCCTAACCCTGAGCCTCAGGGAAGTCCAGGACTGGCTCTTCCCACCCATGTCCTCTCGAGCAAACATCCCCATTGCTGTCCAAATGCTATCTGGTGTCATAGTCAGTGAGCACTGGACTCTTTCCACACCTAAGAATTGGAGGACACTGTCCTTCAGGGAAGCCTGCAGCTGGGGAAAGCGTGCATTTCCTATCTTACCTAATACATTCTCCAGCTCCATTCATTCATATTACTAGGTTACTGTGTGTTGGTTTTGTTTTTAACTGACTTGCATGTATCCCAGGCTGGCTTTGAGCTTGCTATGTAGCTGAGGATGACCTTAAAAAATCCTTTTTTGTGGTTTTGTTTTTATTTTTGTTTATGCATATGTTTGTGAATCTCTGTGTGTGCCACATGTGTGCTAGTATTCCCCAAGGCCAGAAGAGGGCCTCAAGTTCCCTGGAGCTAGAGTTACAGGTGATTTTGAGTCACCGAACATGGTGTTAGGAATCGAACTGGGTTCCTCTGGAAATTCTATAGGAATACTTTCTAACTTCTGAGCTATTTCTCTAGCGCCAACCTTGAACTTTAATGGTCCTTCTGCATTTGGTTCCGGAGTGCTGGCATTACAGGTGGCTTCTACCACATACAGTTTACGGCAGTGCTGTGGGTAGGACCTGGGATTTTTTTCATGCTGGGGAAGCTGTCCGTAAACTGAGCTAAGTCTACAGCCCTGTTGCCAGATTCATCCTCTGAAAACTTCATACACATAGGTGATCATTTCCCCTAAGAGACATCACAGCCTTTTCCCTTGGATTGTTTCCTATGACTGAGGTCACTCTCACCCTGCCTTAGGTATATGTAGTTTCATAGCCTATTTGTGGATTCTTCTTTTTATTATTGTAGCACTATGCTTGTAATGTGTGGAGTTGGTTGAACTTCTTATTTGTTTACTTTTCTGTAGTATTGGGGCTTAAACTTGGGGTCTCATAGGTTCTAGGCAAGGGATATACTATGGAGATGCACTCCCCCATTTAAATATTTTAAAAATCATTTTAATATATTGTTTGTAATCAGACATTTCATGCCTCTGACTGCCCAGTCCCAAATAATCACACAGAGACTTACATTAATTATAAATGATCGGCCAATAGCTCAAGCTTGTTTCTAGCTAACTCTTCCATTTAAATTAACGCATTTCTATTAATCTATGTATTGCCATGTGGCTCATGGATTTACCTGTCCAGGAAGCAAGACATGCGACTGGCTGACGTCTCTCCTGACTCTGCCCTCCTTCCCATCATTCTCAGTTTCACTTTCCCACCTAACTTTCTGCTCAGCTACTGGCCTGTCAGCTTTTTACTAACCAATGAGAACAATACATATTCACAGTATACAGAAGGATTATTCCACAGCAATTGTTGGTGTGTGTGTGTGTGTGTGTGTGTGTGTGTGTGTGATAAGGGAGGCACATGTGTGCTATGATAATGGGTTAATGACCTAAAACAAGAAATCTAAGACAAGCTGAGAAACTCCCAACTCAGCTGACTGTTAGAACACCATCTGCTGCGCTCACTAGGATGGACTGTAAGGAACGCATCCATTGATAAAGCTTCCCTGCCCGAAAGTCCCAGTCTCTGCTCTAAGATCCCAGTCTCCTGCACTCCCATGGGGAGACTGCTGCCTCACATTGGTCTAATCAAAGGTCTCTGCTCCTGTTGAGGTCAGTCTCCTCTTTTACTTTCTCATCGCCTTCATCAGTTACTGATCTAACACACAGCACATGAGTGTATGTGAGGGACCAACTTTATGGAGTTGGTTCTCTCCTTCTACCTTTGTGTGGGTTCTGGGGATCAAATGCAGGTCATCCGGCTTGCACAGAAAGCACCTTTATCCACTGAGTCTTCTCACTGGACCTCTTTAAATGCTTTTATCCTCCCTACCTTCTTCCTGCGATCCCAGCTGTCTCAGCTGTTAGTCTACTCTGCACAACTTCTGCGGTCACCGAGGCCATTCACGTCTGCCTGACTCTTTAGGTATGTAAGCCTTCTTTGCTTTAGCTTGGATAGTTTAAATAGGTCAAGCCACCCCACCTTTTAAGTTCACTAGGTTTTTGATAGTGTCATTTTTAATATGCTCACTCCATTTTTTAGTTTCAGATATATATTTTTCTAACTATTGAGAATGTTAGATTTTTTAAAGGTCGTTTTACTTATTTTCCTTTTAATCATATTTATAATACTGCTTTAAATTTCTTGCCTACAACCAGGTGGTACGAATACTTTAAACATACTCTCTTAGCATTTCAACTATATAGTGATGTATCATTATGAGTTATGATCACCACTGTGGAGGACCGAGGAAGCCCTGAGTGAATGTATAAGGAGTACATGAAATCCTGAGTGAATGTGCGTTGTTGGCATGGGCGCAGCCATGTCAAGGGCCCTAATGCCTCAGACCCATTGGAACTGGCAAAAGCCTTGCTCTGGGTCAGGCTCAGAGGGATGGCAAATCCTTCCTTTGGTACAAGATTCACCAGAATGTGCAAAAACCAGCAACTGCTGCTTCCTTCTCCCAGAAGACAACCCAGTCCACTTGCCTGCAGAGACTCCCTCTGAGACCAGTTAACTTCTTCCTGTGTTGTACCTAAGAAACATTCTGAGCTTCTGGATTGTTACATAGTTGGTGGCATTCCAGCAGAGCAAGCAGAGGCCACCTTCTCTCAACTTTACTGTCTTCATTCTTTGGTTGCCCCAGTGAAGTTTCCAGAACCAGGGTGTGTTGGGCAAGGCAACCACAGTATAGCCTCATAATTCTGAATTGCCTATGCTTAAAGCCGTGTTGACTAGTTGGTTGATTCTCAGAATTGCCAAGATCCAGGAGAGACAAGACTGAAAGATGAGGAGGGTCAGCTGTGGGACAGGAGGCCCTGGGGTGCCAGCTGCATGGTTGTTGCAGTCTTTCACACACCAGCTGGCATGGCTACTGCCAGTAGAGTCATCTGGGAGTGGCCCTGCTTCTGTCCAACTCTTGTCTATAGTGTAGGGGTACCAGCTAGTCCCATTCTGCCACCTGCTTATGGCCCAAAGGCCAGATACCTTAGGGAACATGTGCTTGACGTTATTGCTTCTACGGAAGGAACTGGAATCCTGCCTTCCATCAAGACTTCCACAAGGGTAAATTTTCCCAGCACAGAAAGAAATGCTCTTCCAAGGACCAGATACTTACTGCTGGGTTGACTGATAAGCTTCAAGTTGGATTATCTTCTAGATTTATATTTTAAAAAGTAAAATAAATAAGTTAATTGATTAATTAATTCAGGGTCTTGTGATGTTGTACAGACTGGCCTCTAACTTCTGGGCTCAATGATCCTCCTGTCTTAGCCTCCCGAGTAGTGAGGACTGCAGGCAGACTCTTCTGGCTTTTTAAGTAGATAAGACACCAGAGAGAACAGCTAAATCTCTCCTATTACCTTCTCCCCCTCTTTCCTCAGTGAGCCACTCTCAGGAGTTAGAAACAGCTTCCTCCAGTCTACTTAGAAATACTCTAACACAAGGCAATTCTATATTAATAGTCAATATTTGGGATTAATATAATCTACACATGCTTTTAAGGTTCGCATATACACTTTCTTCCAGAAAGCCACATTCTACTGTTTCCTGGATCACTATATTTGATGCCATCTGTGCTTATTAAGATCACCTCTAGACTGAGTTTGAATCCCATCCACAGCCTTGCTCATCATTTTTGCTGTGTGACCTTGGGAAAAGTTCCTGCCTTAATATCATAATAGCTCTGTTAAAATTTCCTGCCTTAATATCTTAATAAATAGTTCTGTTAAAAGTCCCTGTCTTAATATCATAATAGCTCTTTTAAAAGTTCCTGTCTTAATATCTTAATAGCTCTGTTAAAAGTTCCTGTCTTAATACCCTGATATCTTAATTTTTCCCCACAAGGAAAGGTGGATTCTAACAGTGTCTACTTTATTGTGTTGTTGGAAGGATTTATAGAGTTAAAGCATACAAAGCCTTTAGGGCAGTGCCTGTCACGGGAACACTCAATAACTTCCGTGTGTTGTTATCAAAGATGGTCCTGGCTTGTCACCTCTAAGGCAAAGGTGAATTGTTTACACCATTAGGAATATCTATTTCTAGGACAAAGACTGGGAACACTAACTTGAAAAGAGGAACATGTCCAGTTCTTCTGTGTGAGCACTTGATTGCTGCCATTATTGAAGTCACTCCTTTTAACCTCTGTATAGGATTCAGTCATATCACACTTGCACAGAGACAGGCGTTCAGGCCATTTCCCATGTTTCTTCACTAAGAACAATCCCGCACTCTTCATCCATATCCACAACTCTTTGTGTGTATCCGAAGTGTGGAATGAGTTGGTCTGAGATTTAATCAGGCCTGTTGAATATAAAGCACCATATCATTCTCCCACGTACAGAGTCATATGTAGAGATAAACGATGAATTCGGAGGGTGGCGATGATGGCTAATGGAGAAATTCCTCAGATGTGCTTTGTCCCCAAGAGAGAATAGTCATTCACAGGGGCCTTCGGGAAGGGAGGCATTAACATTCTCCCCACTCTGTAAATGAATCCACATTGAGCATTTAGCCAAACTCAATGAATATGAAAACAGGAAAGAAAAACAAGATTTATAGGGATGCTGTCAACATGAAGTTTTTATTCCATTAGAAAAGGGCTTTTAAAGTTATTTTTTTAAAATTTATTCAATGAACACTTAATCACAGACATTTGTCCCAGCCTTCGGGAGTGGTGATTTGTGGGGCTGAGCAGTACTGAGACAGTATTTCTTTTTCAGTCTGACACAGTGAGTCTTATTAGCGAGCCTAAAACCATCTCATTGTCTGTGTATCAAAGAGCTTCAGACGTTATTGGATGATGGGATGGGGTATTAGACAAGTGGGGGAGTGTTTCAAGATGTCAAGTTGCCGAAGAATTGTCGAAGAGGAAGAGAAGGGACAATCAATGAAAGAAGACAGAATATCACTGCGGGGGGTGGTTTAAGGGGTAGGGCAGTAGGGATAGTCCTGAGAGGGTCAGGCTTAGCAACCAAGAGCAAGGATATCAGTTCTTCCATGTAAAGTCTCTCTCCAGGCTTGGACTCTATCTCTGTCACCCAGACCTTTCTCAGCTTTCTGAAGCTGGGAGAAAGGCATCTGAGAGGCCCCATTTCTTCTTCAGGCAGGCTCTGGGGACCCCAAGGATAGCACCAAAGTCAGCCAAACTCCTGGGTGCTCTAATTTCACCTTCTGAGGTTGAGCGTGAAGCATGCATTTGGGCTTTCTCCTCGACTCCTCTTTCTGCTCATCCCTATCCTTCCAGACACGCCGCCATCAGGTGTGGGACCGATGGCTCTGGTGTCCTTGGTTGGGGGTTCTGGCACCAGTTTGCCTGATTTCGAAGTTCCAGCCTGAGCTCCCTTTCCTGCCTCTTGAGAACAGATGCAGGAGGATGTTAGTTTAGCATCAGGGTGTGGGGAAGGGTTCAGCAGTGAGGTGAACACGTGAGTTTGTAGAGGACTTATGATTGGACTGCAGAAGAAGAGGGAAAATGGCCTGTCTGTGACCCTGCTTCAGTCAGCCATTAACACCAGCTGTAACCTGAATCCTTAGTCTTTAAACTAGTTTGAGAGATACACAGGCATGGCCAACCGGAGGGACCTCAAGCTGCCCCAGAGCATCTCCTGGGAAGGACAGTGTCTAGGAACAGTCAGATGTTAGACTCCTAATTTCCCACATCCACGTGGTCAGACCCTGACTCCAGGCTGCTAGGAACTGGCTGGATCTTTAACCTTCCAAGTCGGTTCTTGCCTGTGTGTGCAGTGGCATTTGGGAAGCTATCTTCAGTGACCTCAGGAGTAGCCAGCCAGTCAGTGAAGGGGAAGCATAAAGAAACTTGCCTCAAAAGCACAGAGAAAGGCAAAGGAAAACGAATTGTGCTTTTTAAATTTCCATAATGCAATTAAGGAAGCTGTGGCTGATGGGTATTTTGTTCTGTGACCCAGTTATGATAAACCCCAAGGATTTTTATCTCCTTTTCACGGCTCTCTTGCTCATTCCACACCCAGAATCCTCTTGCAGCCCCCACTGTGGCTGAGATCGTTTCTACCACTAGCAACAGGCAGGAACTAGATTGCTGGGTCGGCAGACATGTTTCCCACAGGAACTCTTGACTTCAATTGCGGTGCATTTTGGTTTCAAATGACTCATTTAAGGGGAGAAAAGGGAGAAAGAAACAAGATGGTGGCAAACCAATAGGAAATACTGTAAAATATGAATTCCAAGCCACAGGTGAAAGACATAGCTCTCACCACAATGAATAAAAGAGAAGGTTTATTCTAGCACAATATAGGAGTGGCTATGGCCTAGAAACACGGGCTTAGGGTCCAGCAAGGTGGTAATTTCATGAACTTTGTATAGACACAGGACAAAGCTTTTGTGAGCTGCCACCCATGTGAGGGAGAAGCTTTAGTGATACAGCTGTCTTTGAATCTGTAAGTAGCTCTGCTTCTGTAAGTAACCCCTCACCCACACTCCTGTGTGTAACCCCAATAAAACTCATTTGCCAAGTTGGTCTTTGGTGTTATCTGTACTTTAGTGGGCTCCCTATCTGACATGAGTGTGTGTAGCCTCTCCCCAGAAAAAGTTTTGTCATACAACATACTGAGAACCGAATCTACGGTCTTGCACATGCTAGGCAGGCACTCAGCGGCTAACCTACATCCCTGGCCCCTTTCCCACTTTTTATTTTGCGATAGGATCTCACTAAGTTACCTAGGGCAGATAGGAACTTGCAACCATCCTGCTTCAGCCTCCAAATAACTGGGATTACAGGCTCGTGCATGCACAGACCCAGCATGTTTATCTAAATATTTCTCATGTTTTGATAAATGACTTTTAAAATAAATTAAATGTTTGCTGCAAAAACACAATTGCTTCATTTCTTTTATCTGTTTTTTCTTTCAGATGGAAAGGCAGGTAGTAGAAGTTCCATGGGCTTCAGATCTGGTTTGCTTCAGATTCTGCTTCTACCACGGATGCCGAGTAGTAGTTACTTTACTAGAGAGGCCTGTTTTCCAGTCTCTAACTCTCTGCAAATCACTGTATCATGTGGTGTGTGTGTATGTGCGTGTGTGTGCGCACACACACACTAATTCACACACAAACACAGGGAGAGAGACAGAGAGACAGAGACAGATGGAGGGAGAGAGAGACAGAGGGAGAAAGAGGGACAGAAAACTTCCTGACTGAACTGTTTGGGTGTCTCCCAGGTGGGCTGAAATGATTGCCTATTAACTTCACGAAATGTACAATAGACACTGTAGACTGCTCCTGTTGGCTTGAGGATGGTGACACAAGTTGTCACTATAAGCATTTTAGCCTTCCCTGGGTCTTAATAGAATTCCCATCATGACATTAACACTTATTTTGATCCGAGCATTGTATAAAAAGGCTTTCATGAATCATCCGTAATTCTGACTGTCAAAGGTCTGATTCTTGCCAAAATTTGCTGAATTCATTTTGCTTTTTGACATTTAAATAATTGATGTGTACTTGGCTTTACTCTCTTGAGTTCAGCTCTGGGGTCATTGAGAATCCAATGCAGCTGGTGAGCTGGCAGCAGGTTATAGCACTTGCCACACAGGTCTGAGACCCGAGTTCAATACCTAGAACCCACATAAAGGAGGAAGAAGACTGACTCCACGAAGTTGTCCTCTGACTTCCAAAGGTAGCACACACACACACACACACACACA
>LOJH01008056.1:0-22321 GCA_001685095.1 Ellobius talpinus | reverse complement strand
ATAGATAGATAGATAGATAGATAGATAGATGATAGATAGATAGATAGATAAATGTGGCTTGAATCTTCAAAGGGTGCCTAGTATTGCAAATCTGGTCATCTTATTTCACATGTTTCAGAAGATCAGTAGGACCAAAGGCTCTTGTGTAGATTAAATGACACATTGGTGTCTGAATCCTTGGAACTAAACAGAGACACTGTCCAGGCTTGTTTCATGGTATTCCACACAAACTGAGCAGCTAAAAGGGCATGACAAGTACTGTCCACTAGCTCATAGTTAGAAAGGGCTATTTTATGGTCCGTTTGGGCCATTTTTCTACTGTGAAAAAAGTCAAATGGCATTTCATTATGTTAACGGGGCACCAGAGACACAAATAAAAAAATCACATGGTTCATACTTGGTCCCCGTGAGAACAGAGTCTTTTTAAAGACCTGTAGGTGGTTCACTAGCACAGGTAATTGAGTTTCAGTATCTCTCCAGTGAGCCTTTCCACGAGGCACTCTGTCATACCATTCAGTCGGGGAGGGAATCAGAAGGGACCCCTTTTAAGGAAGTATTGTCTCCTCTGCTAACATGCTGAATGCTGCCTTTTATAGCAATCGTTCTTTTAACTCAAAAAAAGAAGCAAATCCCATTTTTAGAGAAACAGGAAAGGTGTTAACACTCCCACTTAAAGGAGGTGACAGAGATATTTCATGAAAGACCCCAGTGCTCGCTCAAGGCAGTGTGCTCAGTGATGACACTGGCTCCCCTCCCTAGCATGAGGAGGACAAATAGCTATCCTGGTAATTCTAAACATGTGTACCTGCCCTCCCGAGAGGATTTGCCTCCCTCCTTTCATTGTAATCAGATGCCTTTCAGTAAGGCTTGTTTTACCTTTTCGTCTGGAATAAGAATAGTTGTCGTTAAGGGATGCATGTAAGATTAGGCATCTTTTTTTCTTTCTTTTCCTGATTTAATAAATCTGTAGATGCTTTTCTAAAAAAGAAAAAAATGTAAAATGAAAAATATGGGCGAATGTATGGAACTGTACATCCCAGGGGCTGCCCTGGTCTCAATTTTGGTTCCCAGTACTGATTTTCTCTATTTTCTAAAAAGTCAAGTTGGAATGGTAGTGAATTGTCACTGTAGAATGGACAGATCCGCTGTTGAGTTTACAGAGTGAAGGGATAGTGTCAGAATCTCCTAAGATATGCTGCTAGGACAGAGAGCATCCATCCACAGATGGATAAACGAGGAAATCAAAAAACCCCAATGCTCTTCTTAAGTGTGCAAGATGACAGGCAGCTCCTCAAATACAGCTTCTGTGCTTGGTCCCTTGGGCTTTCACAGCCTAGGTCTGTAGCCACACTGCTGAGACCCATAGCACAGCACATTCCATCGGCTAGAAACAGAGTACAGTGAGCCCCTCATACTATCCTGGCCAACTTCAATAAGCAGTTCCCTTACCCATATGACCAAAACACTCACTCCCATGCTACAATTGACATTAGTGGCATCATAGAAAATAGTTTGAAAAACCTGTAGCAAGAAGAAAAATATTTTATTTGGCCCAAGAGGTTTAAAAAATAGTATCCTCCCCCCCAAAAAGTGCTAAAAAAGGAACACCTCCCCAGGTAAATTTCCAGGATGCCAAACATGTATTTAGAAATAATCTCTTGTTTTCACTCATTTATAGTATATTTATTTACTCACTCAATACATATTTAAGGAGTTACAGAGAGAATGTGAATTGTCATGTACCATCAATGTGGACAGAGTAATAGACAACAAAACTCCATCCTAGTAAACTCAAGTGCTAGCCAGTGACAGATAGCAGAAAAGAGATGGAGAAGAGGGAGTCTGTTCAGTCACAGAAAGGCTTCCAGAGAAACAAAAAGCAAGAAGCAGGACGTGCCTTGAGAGGCTGAGAGTGGGGCCATGAGCCCTTGGGAATCTTAGCAAAGACAGAAGAAAACCATGGAGACCACCTGATGCTAGGAATCAAGCGAAGCCTCTCATTTGCGTTCTCTTATGTCCATAGAGACTGAGATGTCTTCTATCCCATCATAAGATTATAGCAAGTCCAGACAGGGTCATTGATGAGCTCATTGTCCAAAAAAGTGCAGACATGTTGGCATCAGAGGATTCCACACGGGATACTAACTAAAAAGCTTCAGCGTCAATGTAGTAGTCATGACTGGCAAGCGGCAGGATCCAGTCACTCATGGGATGATATCACCTGCGCAGGTGGACTCCTTGGGACAGGGAGCTGGCACTCCAACATGTTAAGAAAACAAAATAATAAAATACACTTCCATGTTGTTCTTTAATAGCAAGAAGAAGCAAGTCAATTTGCCTTCCAAAATGCCTTTAAGAAATACCATCCAAGGCATCATTGCCGTTGCTTCCTGCAAGGGAGGGATTGGGTAATCATATACAGAGCACACACTTGTTCAGCTGTTCAGCGTGTGGAAAATCATCATGCTTAGTCCCTTTAAATCAGGAGCTGCAGCCAATCTTCCTATGCAGGGATTGCAAGGCACCATATACATCTGTTCGAGACGAGCACAGTAAGGTGCAGTCCAAGAGCCCTTGTGCATTACTGTTGCATTGTGGAGCATGTTCACATGTGTTTCTTTGCCAGGTAGATCCCCCAAAGTTCCTAAGTCTCGACGGGTGAATATCAATTTTGTATGCCTTAGTTTAGGGAGTCCTGGTGTTCTGTATTCCATCTGCTTGAAAATCACACTTGCATTAAGACTGTATTGGAATCGGGAGTCTACTTTAAGGTCCTTGAAACATCAACAGCCAAATTCTGTGCAAACCAATCTTTCTCCTTTCTTTGTCTCTTGCTTCTGTCACTGTGACCCTTTCTTTTCACATCTACTTGCCCTTCCTTAGATAATTAACTCATTATCTAATTCAGGCATTTTTTTTACTTGCTTGGCCTCTTGGTTTAATAAAACCAAGCTAAAATCTAGACTGTAAATTTCAACTCCAGCATCAATGTATTGATTCAGACACTGGAGGGAGATGTGGGTGAGGGTGTGGTGGGGCGGGTTCTGTGGTTTCATTGGATGTATGGAGCTGGCAGGACCACAAATCCCCGTGAGAGATGATCTTCTGCAAACTGACTGGGCTTCAGACTCCTTGCTTAGAGAGCAGCTGTTCTGGGTTCTCTGCTGGGATGGCAGTGACCCCCCAGGCACCCTGAGGGTCCGGCTGGAGTGCTCTACATATTCCAGTCACTTCCTGCAACATTTGGCAGGCAGTGCCCAAGCAGCAGGGAATGGGTTAGGGTGAGGGGACCCAGTCATGCTTGCTGCAATTGTATCTGATTGATGAGGGCACAGGACTGTGGAATCTACCCCCACTGAAGTGTGTGTTGAGAGTGAGTGCTAAGCTGGGCTTGCATGTAAAAAAATATAAAAATTTGAATGTGATTTTACTTTATGATGAGGAAAATATTCCCTGCTTTTAATCTATTTGTCTTTTTAAAAGGAAAATGTAAATACCATATTTTTCCTATCAAGGAAACTAAACAAAAGAAAAGAGTTTTTTAAATTATTCACAGAGGAAACAAATCAAGAATCATGAATTGGATTGAAATATTTAAAGCAATGGCACTATTCAACTTGCCAGTAACTTCTGCTATATCCCGGAAAATAAAAATAAATAAAAACTGCAATGGCCTCAAAGCTAGAGGCAAAACGACACCTTCTTTTAGCTGGAAAATAAAATAAACTTTAATATTTCTTCACCTGGAGAAAAGCTATTCCTCAAATTTGTAGTTAAAATCTTTTCCTGTGACTTTTAGTCATCTGCCCTTTAAATGCAAGAAGGAATAGCCTCAACTCAGGATCTCACCCTCACCCTGACGGCCTTCTTTAGGGTTTAGATTGACTGATATACTTGAAATTGTCCAAGTCTGCTTTTCCGGGAGACTGTCCACACTGTGCTACTGGGATGTTGATTGTGCATGGTTAGACTTGGGATTTTTCTATAAATCTGTAAAGGCTGTAAACACTAGCAGTCCCCAGTGGCTTAACAAAATCATTCCTCCCCGACCACATAATTGCTAAATTGTGCATGTCAAATGGCTGCAGGATATTCTGTCCCGTTTCCAGCAGGTTATCAAGGCAACTTGCTGGAGAATGGTGTTGTTTATGTGTCCTTTAAGTTGGGAACTCAAAGGTCAAGAGTGGCCAAAAGCATTTTCAGTGAGTAACTGCTCTCTTTCCCAAGCTCCTTAACGTGCCTCTCCAGTGATCCTCATCATTTACTATGAAATGTGTGTTTTTAGTTTCTAAGTCAAAGCCAACCCTTCCTCCTAGGCCTTATTATCCTTTCTCACAATGACTAGTCATATATTTATTACATGTCCATGCACAAGTTGACATGATAGCAATGATACATTTTTCCCATAATTATTTTTGAAGGCATTTTTAAAAATGTGTATTTTTTAATGCTTTTAAATTCAAGTACAAACAGTAATTAAATATCAAGTGTACAATAGTATTTAGCCTGAGTATGATACAAGAGTCCTTATTTGTAGTGGAATAAAAATATCTCTCCTTAATGAGAGGGTGCTTTTTGTCTGATCTCCAGGCTGTCTTAGGAGTAGAGAACTTCAATTAATACAGTGTGAGTCATGGCAAGGCTGAGCTGGATGAAGCCATTGAGCAAGCAGTTTCAAATCCCTGCCCTTCGCCAGTGTTTTCTGGGAGTCACGCTCCTGAGTGGGGCACCACTGCTTGTTCTAACGGTTAAACGGCTACTTCAAATTAGTCTTCAGTTTTGACAGTTAAATAAGTTGCACCGATTAATTACTAGGGAATAATTTCCCATTTCCCAAAGCACAGACTAGGAAAACATATTCACAAATATGCTGAAACACTTAAGCGCTTTCCTCAACTCATAACCTAAAACGCCTGTGCGATGACAAGTCTTGGAACTCACGAATCCTGTGTCCCTGTAGGAACATGATTTAGGCAGGAGGACTTGACTTTTCCAAGTGAGAGTGAAACACACTTGACACTCACATTTGATCAGAAGTTTATGATTACGTTGCACGTGCTAACTGCAGCCTTCTAGAAGAGTTTTTATTTTCCCATTCTTCAGACTTAATCGTGGTGATATCATTACAAGAAATGTAGTTTATGCTTGTAAAGGCTAAAAGACAGCAGTGATACCGAGCCCGAGACACTGCTTTGGAAATACAAAGGATCTCAGCAGCATCTGAAACAAATGAACGGAAAACAGATTGTCATCAAATCTTCAATTTTTTTTTCCTCTCAAAAGTTTGATGCATATTTCTTTGGGGAATAGTTTGCAAATGATATATAAAATATGTGAAATACAATTGTAAACAGACATGCAATTTACGCAGGTTACAATCTGTTCCATGATCTTTGTTCACTCGCAAGAAAAAAGAAGACAGGGTATACCATTTGGAACAGGATTGGGCTACAATAAATCTCATATTGAATTATTAGAACTGACATTATTAATATTTTTAATATTCTATGGATTTCTCCTGATTCTTTGCATACCATATCTTTAGTAAGCTCCAGGGCCTTAATCATTTTAAGATTGTCTGTGTTCTCAATAGCTGTTGTCTGGTATGCCAGCGCAACCTCTTTGAATGTCAATAAATATGCATGGCTACAAAGAACGCTCTATCAGAATCTCTGATGTCTACGGCATTAACTGCTATATGCAGTGTTTCTTACACTCTCGTTCGCTGAACACATGTTGCCCTGGGGTCTGAAATTGAGCTACCCTTGGCCTTTTGTGGTACTTAGGCCTCTTTCTTTCAGCAAAGGACCAGGCACAGTGGGGGAGAGGAGAAGCAGGAAAAGTAGGGGCAGAAAGTGCAGGCTGAGAAGGTGGGAGAAAGCAAAACTCCCATAGACTGCTTGTCAGAGCATGGGAAAAGCGAAAATCAGTGCCCCGAAGTGCGTCCTTCCACCCCACCTCACCCACCCGGCCACCAGTCACTGACCAAGGCTGCACGGTGACTGCACTCACGCTTTGAGGTCGCACTGGTGCCAGAACCCTGACTGACAGCACATTTGGACACTAAGTGTGGGACATTGTCCTGCACTAGCCAAGCAGAAAGCTCGGGGAGGCTGCTCTCAGGGCCCAGACTCAACGGCACAGACCAGCTCTTTCTAGGTGGTCGGCCCTGGAGCTCTGGTCTGACCATTTTTACTATGGATGTTTCCTGCTACAGAATCACTGGAGTAGAAATGTAGGATGAGATGCTCGCACGGGGTACGAAAACAGGAAAACATCAGACATACCTGCTTTTACTGTGGGCCTGGCCTTTTGCATGCTGCTTCTCCTGCAGGGAGACAGCATGGCAGAAGTTTGTTTTTTTTTTTTTGTTTTGTTTTGTTTTTTAATCAACCCTTGTAAATACTTAAGCAGTGCTGTATAATGTTCCAAGCAGGCCGTTTCCATGCTATTATTGAGAGGTATAGCTTGGATCAGCCATATGCTGGTCCCATTTAAATGGAGGGGAGTTATAAGGCAAAATAAGAGATTGCAGCTGGTAGCTACAGTAGTTTACTATTTTTGAACAGCTCTTTAGTATATGGTATTTTAATTCACCCCACAGATTCTAATTGGAGTTTGTGTGCACTAGGATGTACTGTATACTGCTCAGGGTAATGCTGCCTTGCTAAAATTGCAATGTAGATGAAGCAAAAGAGGCAGCTTTGCTGTTTCTTAAATCTATTCAGGCCTTCCCCACAGAATGGAAACGCTGACGGGCCAGCTACCTCTGCATACACGGACGCCGGGAAGCGTGTGTTGTCGCATGCTTCCACTTTCTAAGTACAGAATGGGTAATTAGTATCGCTCGGGCTGCTAGAAAGATGTGCACTCTCCTCATTGTACAAAGAATGCTGATTTTTCAGGGGTTTATAATCAGGCCAGGAAAAAGAAAACGCAGTGGATAAAATTGGGATCCACGTCTCACTCATGGGCAATCTTATTTTTATTTAAGAAAATCTGAGGCAGAGCGAAGTAATCAGAGCTGTGTTCAGCTAAGAAATCTACCGAGTGGGCAGTATCTCAACTCTCCAATGCCTTTATGCAGCCTTGAGTTTGTTTTCGTTCTCACTTTGCACTTGAAACATAGTGTTTCGTGTACCTTTTGTTCAAATCTCACAAATACTAAAGGAAATGGTCCTTCTTGCTTAACATTAATGAAACACATCAGGGGAAACTCCTTGTGTGTTGTGCATATCAGATGGGCCCAGCATGTTAGGCTTTCCCACAGGCCCTTAGCTGCCTTGGTCTGCCGGGATTCTCTCTGCCCTGGTATTGGTGGTCAGGTTGTGTTGGGTTTCCTTATTAATACTCTGTTAAGCCAAAGCAAACCCTACTCAGGCTACTCCGCCCCTGAAAGCAATTAACCTGTAACATGAGCACTCACGTTGCTGTGCACTGCAGAGGACCAACAAAGATCTGCCACTTGGCACAGGGACAAGTTTTAATCCTCTCTCAGTAAAACTCTCGGGAGGATTTTTAGCACATGGACATTGCTGAACAGGCATGTTCCAACTGCCCTGGTAAGATACACTGGATGGATTCCAAACATGGAAAGCCAGTGCAGACAACTGGCATTGGACTGTAGAAGGTCCATGGCAAACTCCATTTTAGTACAAATGCTCTATGGCTTCAATACTGGGCAAGGCCTACTGAGAACACATATAACCTGTGGATGAAAATGAACCACAACTGAGTTCACTGAGTGGGAAAATAAAGTAACTATTAGTAAATAATTTTAGTAAGTAGTGTCATCATTTACGTTTTAAAATTTTTATTTGCCTTTTAATTAGTTCTGACTAGCTGGTGAAATTAGCATGCCATTCCTTCTTTTCAATAAGGCCTTGCTAAAGCATCTTTCATGTCTGCACTCAAGCATTCCCTTTCTGAGACCATCTTGCAAAGACTGATATGTACCTGCCTTGTTTGGGTTGGCTCTGCACGCCCTTGCTTCTGAAATAAGAATTGAGTATGTTTGTCATGATTTATCATCATTTATGATTTGTCATCTTTATTTCTTACAAAAGGGCTTTCTTATAATATAAAAGGGCTTTCATATTAAAGGGCTTTCTCTGAGCTCCCACCATGATGATGGAACCGAACATCTTCTCACCAAAGTCAGACAGCTTCTCACTACCCTAGATTCTGGTTGGTATGGGTGCTTCCTGATTGGATGCTTCTGTGTTGGCCGACGGAGTCAACTTGGTGGTGAAACATCCTAACTTGACAAGATCCAGGCCCTTCAATCATCTGTATTATCATTTCAGAGAGCAAAATATTATTTCTCCTCCCCTTATCTCTTCTCAACCTCTCCACCTTGATCTACACCAAAGCTAAAGAAAACTAAAACAGGTCCCCAGTTACTTTCATTAACAGTGGTTCTCAACCTTTCTAATGCCATCATGACCCTTAAATACAGCTCCTCGTGTTGTGGTGACCCTCCCAACCATAAAAATGTGAATTGCTGCTTCATAACTGTACTCTTGCTACTATTATGAATCTTAATGTAAATGTCTGATATGCAGGATATCTAATATGAGATCCCCAAAGGGATTGTGACCCACAGGTTGAGAACCAGTGCTTTAGTAGTAAATAAGTGTCTTTATTAGGTTTCAAGACTTTTAAGGAATTGTAAGTATAACTTTATTTCTATTTAATTTCTCAGTATGCAAAATATCTCATCAAGTATTCTGATGACCATGTGTTTTCTTTAATGATATATTTTTAATGATATATTTTGTTGTTTTGATTGGTTTACTTAAAAATTTCAGTTAAGTCATCTGAAGCACTGATTTGACCCTTTGCAGAACACACACATGGCCAGCATCAACGTACACATCCTGTCACACCAGCAGCTGTGAGTGCCTCTCTTCTTCACGATTTATCTCTCAGACAACCATGAGCAAAGAACACAAAACAACCAAACCTGTAGGAGCCCCAGCAAGTGAGTTCTTAAACCTTTAAATGAGGATACAGCATTTAAATGTTAGCCACAGGAGCTGATGACCAGCTTCAGTTCTTCAGTGACTGTCCAGTAAAAAGAGGAATTAGCACTCACGGATAGGAGAGTAACGGCTGACCCTATGGTTGCCATATGCAATTAACAGCCAGTGGAAGCAAAAACTCACAGTAAAGAAAACATGCTTTTAAAGAGAATAAGGGGGAAAAGCTAGAAAAGAAATAGGGTAAGTAAGACTTTCATGATGTTGAGTAAAGGAGACAGGAAGAATCGTGGGCTCAGATGAAGCTGAGCACATCAAGGTGATATGCGACTGAAATCCACACATGTATGTGTATGGGGAATGTCCCTTCCAATGAACACTGCTGCAGACCGAGATTCGGGGCCACTCACACCTATTTCACTTAGCAGTCTTAAGCATCATCCAAAAGGCAAGTTGAATACTCCTTAGCTTGCCTGGCTTAGGTTTCTGTATGATCATGTGACTGACTTCCATTTGTTCAATGCCATATTATTTAAGAATTGCTACCATGATGCCAATCCCCATTTCACCAACTCCCGAACAACAGACACTTTGAGAAATAAGCAATGAGGTAGCAAAGCGCTATCCCTTTTGCCTGCTGGGCAATACTCTATCATCTCCTCCTTTCCTGAAACAGGAGTGCCTTTATTTCCTGTGATTACCAGGATGAGACCTGGCCTCCAGTAGGCATATTTATCTGCTTCCCCAAAGGCAACCCTATGTAAAAATTTCACATCTCCTGTATCTGAAGCAACAGTGGCTGAAGAGCCTGCAATGCTTGTGAAATGAAAAGACCAGGCAGACCCAAGTGCGTGTGGAGCACCAGTCGCCTGATGTTCTGGCGTGTTTTGCCACACGAGAAGCAGAATCAGATTTTGTTGGGCCAACATAGCTTCAGAAGGAGAAATGATTCAGCCATTAATACTTTGACAGAAGCCTTCTCTACAGGAAGATTCATTTAAGGGCTAGAAAAATATTTTCTGATTCAAAGCTACTTTCAAAGAGTAGAAAAGGGAAAGCATATTTGAACGTTAACTCTGCATTTAACATTCATTAAAATATTTAGCTTCAGGAATCTCATGCTTTAATTAGAAAGTTCCGAGTATTTGAGATTTAATGGTCCTGATATTGGCACTACAACCCACCTTTAGAAAGGCCTGCCTACATTTCTGAAGAAAAGGAATACATATAGGCAACCATAGGAAAAAAGGAAAGGGCCCACTGAGTTTGAGAATAAAAGATCGAGTTTAGTTGAATTGCTTTCTTGGGGTGAAATATTTTGCCCAAACTAACTTGACCAAAATTCTGATCATTTAATCAATAGCAAATTGTCCTGAAGAAGGAAATCTCTGCAGCCCACTGTGCTGGGTTCCATCATTGATTGATACATATGAGAACCCAGGTGCCTCGTACACCGTAAACAGCGCAGAGTTCACTGGGCCTCAGACAGATCCCGAGGTAGTCCATTGTCAGAGTAACTGCCTATTCTGATAATTTTGATATTCCGTAATGCTCTGGAAGATGAGTTGAAAGGATTCATTGAAGGCTCCAAGCACCTCTGAAATATATGTGAAGTCTTCTGATTATTACTCTCTGTCCAGAAGCCATCTTTGTTTACCCAGCTTATAAATAGTAATAACTTAGAGTTCTATTTTCAGCTAGACAGACTTGCCTTTTCATAGAGGATATGATTTCAAGCTTTGTAGATGACTCCTGCAGAAGTTCCATAATAGGACCCTTCTGTCACACCTTGACAACAGGTCATTTCTAACATGCTTAAAAACGCAAGGTTTACCTGATGAATCCTAACTGTGCCCTCTTAAGAACTAGCATGTCGTCAAGCTTTTGTAATTTGAAAAGTTCAATTTGTTCTCATTTTATTTCTGTTAATCTCCCCAGTTGGTAACCTTTAAAGACAAGACTACCTCCAAGATTTTTTCTCTCATTTTCATTTATTTTAAAATCCACTTCCCATGACTTTGGGCTTCTATGTCTCCTTCTTCTTAAGTTCAGCACCAATGGCAAAGTGTACTAAGGGGAAAATAAAACCATAGCAACACATCCCATTTTCCTATTGGCTCTCTCATGTGAACGGGGAGCCTTGATGATCTGAGATCTTGCTCACATTTCTCAGGGAGACATTTCAGAAATCCTATGAGTGCCCTGTCTACATCTGATGCCAAAATGGAATAACCCTAAGCAAATGTATCAATTCCCATTTTACAAATTGCAGAATGCTGTTTTGCCTGTAAATATCACTTTAAACACTCTTGGTTTGGAGCTCTGCTCTTGCAGACGTGAGATGGGAAGAGTGGGGTTTGTGGTATATTTGTAAATAAGGTCTTTATTCATTTGGAGAGGCAGCGTATCTTCTCTTGGTTTGAGAAGGAATGTAAATTGTCTACAGATGACTTCTGTTATAGGTTATAAGAAAAAAAAGACATAGAGAAACATTTACTTTAAAGAGCAAAAGACAGCCCACTCTTGTTCATTTCAATACAATAAACAGTTACATTTCTCAGTTTAAATATTTGGAAATCAGATCTGGAACACATGTCCTTTGTTCCTAATTCAAAAAAGTGGTAGTTTTGTTTAAAATTTTTGTTTGCCATTAGTCTATGCAATCTGTGTTGCAGCAGATGCATGACGAGCCCTATTAAAATACAATAAAAGAGCACCCAGGGCACTTTATTAAAAGTAGAATCAAGAGAATAGTTTTGATGCCAAAGAATTATACTCTTCAAAGTTGATTTAGTAAAAAGTAATTGGAATCAATGGGTTAATTGTTTTGAGAGCATATATAAATAAATATTATTAGCAAAGTATTTTAATTACTATATTTTATGTGGCCCAAATATAAGCATTTATTAATACAAACCAAGCTCTCATTACAAATTTGCACAAAAAATGATAAAATATTATGTATGAAATGAAGCATTAGCATGGACCATTAAGTCCTCTATTTTCATTTAATTGAATTTGTCAGTCGTACCCTCTTTAACTGAAAACCAGTCATAACCACAAAATTAAATAACAATTAAAGAAACAACTATTGAAAGAGTTGCTTGGGAGCTAAGGTGCCATTTAACCAAAACATAGCAATTTAATGTAAATTGCAGACCATGTAGACACAGTTCTGAAAATGATGCTTCCTGTGGTTCCATGTATGTTTTCGTAAATGTTTCCACATTACATATTAGATGTCCTAGTTGGAGGACCAGTTTAGTTCCAAAAGGGGTGGGAAATCCCCACAGCCCATATACCTCTTCATGTTGTGAGAAGTCAATGAAGGCAATATAAAACAAGCTAACTCTCTGCTAGATTGTTATTTTGGGCTACCAATGACTGCATCGAGATATTTAGATCTAGGAATATGTGCCTCCTTCATAGTCTCATAAGCCACTTAGCAAAAAGTCGATGTGACATTCAGGTCAAGCTACGACTACAGTATGCTTGGCATTTTATGCACAAGAATACACTCTACCCTGAGTCTTCCGTGATAAATTGCATTACTCTTTCAAATGCAATTTTGCTTATAAATCCCTGACTTAAAAATTCTAATTTAAAATACAATTTACTTTACCTAACAATTTAGTTTAGTTGTGTGTGCATGTGTGCACATGTGCATTTATAAGCACACTTATACACATTTACTTATTCTTACTAGTTGCTTCTAACCTCTGCAGGTTATTTTTTATGCTGTCTAGGCAAGCTCCATGTTGCACAACCAGCAGGGGGAGATAGGATTTAAGAAAATAGCTTCAAGAAAGCAACTACTTTAGGAAACAAACCAACCAACCAACCAACAAACAAACAAAAGGATTTGTTAAGGAATCCAGTGGAGTACCTCGAATGCATATGGGATGAGTGTGCATGTCAGATACCATGGAGGCTGCCAAATGAGACTTTGAGAAATGTTTTGTGCAAATCCATAAAGGTCTAGGTTTGAAGTCCCGCACACAAATGAGGTAGCTATTAGCCACACTTAGCAGTGCTTTCTAATAGAGAAAGTGTGAATGCATGCATGTGAATCTGAGAATCAATTTACACAGTGAAAAGATCATATCTTTTATGTACATAGTATCGTTTACTCAGAGAAAATATTAATGTCTCAGGTTGCTATTGCTAATACATGGGGCACTCACATGTAGAAACTTAGAAATCGATAGCAACATCAATGATGGAAGAATCCCAATGTTTAAAATGTGATTATTATGCATATAATTTAATTTGCATTTATTATATTCAAATTACACAAATACATGTGTGAGTGAAGTGTAATCAATATGGGTTTCTGATTTTCCATGTCTCCTTGAAAATTATCAAGCTTATGATTTGGAACAAAATACTCTCCTTTCACCAGTAAGAAAGTTCACTTGGTTTGTCTGGAACTAAAAACACTAATATGTTCTGAGTCTGTCATTAGTGTGAAGTGGACCCCAACCGAGGAAGTGAAGATTGACCTGTATTGACTGATGTTAAAATTGTAGCTGAGGAAAAAAGGAAGTTTAAAAGCCAACCTTACCTCTGAAAACTGATTTGCCATGCAGGACACTCCCATGTGTTTTATTTAATTTGATAGTCAACTGCATTCAAGATAAAATGTCTACACCTGTATTATAGATGGAAGAAATAGCATGTTTATAGTTCTTTTTGGCCCTAAGTTTCAATTATGTGGAGTGTGTTTCTTTTTGTAAGGTGATACTCAGGAAAAATTTCAAACGTACATTGTTAGAGTTCAAAATGATCATTTCCCATGGAGTTAGCAATTATCTTTTACAAGTGGGAATGTCAGTATGCAGAAATTTTCCTTTCTACATCAAATCTGGTTCTTTACATGTGTTGTCTCCTCAAAGATTCCATTGAAGAATATCAAGCAAGAGCTGAATTTGACATTAAGTTCAATTTAAAAACTTTTAATTTAAAAAGAATTTAAAATTTAAAAACAATCCTGCTACTTACATGCATGTATGTACACACATATGTGTGCACACATCCCTCTTAAACTCTGATGCAACTTTGCTACATTTTTTCTTGAAATTTTGTAATTAAAATGTTTAATTGGCACTAATAATTATGCATAGTTATGAGATATAATTTGATATTTGGTCTATGTGCATATGGCACAAATAGTTGGCCAGGGTATTTAGCACATCTCATAAAAAATAATATTCTTGTGTATGAAAAGAATGTGAAAAACTATGGTTTATTAATTTTGAAATGTATTATTAACTATTTTTACCAGGCAATACAATCAATCACTAAAGTCTAAAATCTGTGCTTATAGTTTTAATTGAAATGACTTTGTTTTGATCTTAATTATCTTCATCCATCTCTCTCCCTCCCTTCAGCCACTGATAACCAGCTACTTAGTTTCTCTGAGTTCAACTTTTTAAAGATTCCATATAAAGAAATAGTAACATATAAAGTATTTCCATGTCTGTTTTATTTGACATTACATATTTTCTTCTCCCATCCATGTAGTCATGAATAATATAATCTACTTCCTTTTAAAGGCTGTATAATATTCCACTGCATTCATATATCACATACATGTTGCCTTTATTCATCTATTGAGGGATACTTATATTGGTTTCATGCCTTGGCTATTGTGAATAATTCTGAAATGATCATGGGAGTGCAGATGTCTCCTTGACATACTGATTTTAATTCATTGGATATGTACCCAGAAATGGGATTACTGGACCATATGGCAGTTCTGTTTTTAGTTTCCAGTATTCCAATTTTATTTTCCACCCAGCCCATACATGATACCTGACTGATCTCAAAGGAATAATTCAAAAGGGCATGACTGGAAGCTATGAGCTCCAGGATGGAGGACTATTAAAGAGACTGAAAATGAACTTCACACATGGGCTTGAGCATGCTGTGACCTGCTCCGACTAGTCCACGTTCAGACCCTGGGTCAAGTTCATTTCAGAGGGAGAGACTGCAAAAGACTTTTGCTAAAATACCTTTCTCTTACTAAAATATTTAATTCCTCTGAGCTTCTGAATATTTTATCATATATAGATTAAACTGAGATTCATAGGATTTAATGTGGAGACTTGTGCTATTTTTATATATCAGATATGCCGATTTTGTTCTCCCACCTTATCAACACACTTCCTTCTAAATCCGTCGCACTTGGCTTTTCCCCATAATCCTTCACCCCACATGCCTGTCCAGAATCGTCCTCTGTTTTGGACAGAACACTGTGACTGAATTGACTGCTCCAACTGATGTACAAAACTGAAACGGGAACATATGCTGTAACCCTCCCTGTCGGGGATCTATGACTATACCAGTGGTGTGCCATGGTGGCCGTCTTCCAGGACCCGAGAAGAATGGGATGAATGTTGTTGGGCTATAGTTTATCAGAACATTCAAGGGGATTATATCAACATTTTATGTTTTCACTGGGAGCAAGGCAATCTCTTCAGTGCTGGCATTTGGAATGTGGATTCAGAAGTCTTTGAAAGTTGCCAGAAAAAGTCCAATCTCAGAGGGAGGCCCAGACGATAGGCCACTAATCAGAAAATGTAGCGTTCCAACCAGATGGTTGGGATTCCACCGAGATACCTCACAGCCTGCAGAATCGCAATAGCTGGAACAAACTAACATTTACATCCTAAGTTCAAACATGGGTGGAACTTGAAAGGAAGAAAAGTACCCTGACCTATGGAGTTATAGGGAACTCGGGCTGATGAGGACAGCACCATTTCCACACAGGAATCTGCTTTCAAATTCTGCATCTCAGGGTGACTCCTAATGTTTCTGACACATGCATGTGGTTGAAAATGTGAAGACGTGAAATCTACCATGTACCTGAAGAGGGAAAATTAACCAGGCTAGCTGACATACACTGTCTCTCACAGAAACCAATGGCAATGAAATGGCCTGGGGAATTTTCTTATAAAAGGAATATTTTAGAAGTCTTTTTGATTTGTCGGAGATTATGCTTATGAATGCTGGCTTGCATGTTTTGTTTTTTTTCCCTGTTTTTTGAGAAAGGATTTCTCTGTAGTTTTGGAGCCTGTCCTGGAACTAGCTCTTATAGACCAGGCTGGCCTCGAACTCACAGCAATCGGCCTGTCTCTGCCTCCCGAGTGCTAGGATTAAAGGCATGCGACACCACCACCCAGCTCGGCTTGCATGTTTGTGTGTGAACCATGGGCATGCCTTGTGCCCATAGTGGTCAGAAAAGAGGGTTAGCTGACTTGGAACTGAAGTCACAGAACGTTGTGAGACTCCCTGTGGGTGCTTGGAATTGAAGCCAGGTCCTTTGCAAGAGCAATAAATGCTCTAAACTGCTGAGCCATATCTCCACTCCCAAAAGGAATATTTGTATCATGTATGTTATTTCTTATAATCAGTTCCTCAACTAGAAATTTAAAACTCTCTCAAAAAGGCATTTGCATAATTAACTGAGAACTTTAAAAGTCTGTAGTGTTAAAGAAATAATTAGCATCCCTCCCCCTCCCCAAGCCTTCACTCGATGTCTAGTGTCACTCAGCAGGCTCATATGTGCACCATATTGCCACATGCTGCAGGGCTGGTCTGCTGAACTTCTAGTAAACATAAATTAATTAACCAACATCATGTGTGACCAATGAGTCATGTGAGATCTTGGCCTCATTTCATCCTTGGGACGAGGTTAGCCTTGGAGCAGGTCATTTCCATGCTGTTTCCCATCTCTAAAGACCTCAGTCTCCCTCGCAGAAATTTTCCAGCATCTGACCGTGAAGCATTTTCCCTGTGTGTGGAGGCTGCAGGCTAGAGCATCCTTAAGCGCTGCCTCACCTTTCTTCCAGGTAGAACAATCTTGATGCTTTAAGTGAAAACAAAGGATACCTGCACCACCATTGACATTACTACAGAGTATGTAAGAAAGAGACTAGAGAAAGGACAAGACTGGAAAAAGTAGAGAAAATAGAGATACTGGACCATGACCTATGTCCCAGAACAAGGGCAAAATATACTATCAAATACTCTGAATGAGAAATACCTAGGGGCAGGATAACTTGTTGAGAATTCCAACTTCCAAAGGAAAATGCCAGTTTAGTTTATGTTTTCTCAATGAACTTGGCAACAAATTCGTGGAGCAATGAAATCTGATCTGAACTTAACCAAAATACTACTACTACTAATAATAATAATAATAATAATAATGATAATGATAATGATAACGATAATGACAACGACAACGACAACGACAATGACAATGACAACAACAACAATAATAATAATAAAATAATAATAAAAATAAAAATAAAATAATAATAATAATAATAATAATAATAAATTAATGTTCGAGTTTTTAACTGGACTCTATTTCTAGGAGTAGTCACTATTTCATTTCAGGAATGAGAGAGTGTGGAAGAAATTCCCACCTCTGAAGCTTCTAGTTCCATGGTATCTCTCACCATGGATTTCTAGCAAACAACTGAGACCCCATAGACCAAGCTCCTGTAGGTGACAATCAAGAGATTTACACTTGAGTTCTGGGTGGCTGTCTGTTGTAATTATAGTTGAGCTCATGTGATTCTTTGCAGTTGACACGTCACAAGCCGTGGATGCTCTCTCCCTCACTAGCTTTCCATCATATCCAGGCCATTCTCTACTTACAGTGGGCTGCTCTGTCTCCATCTCCAATACTGTAGCGCAATACCTGCTCTACGTGCTATGGTAAGGTTCGCGAGTCGGGCAAGGGGCTGGAGATTGACACACACAGACAGAGACACAGGGACATGGGGAATGCCAAGGATTCCCCAAGAACGCTCAGAATGTCCCTTTATTGTAATCCAGGGCAGCTTATATAGGTTCTCCTTGACTCATGGCTGCACCCTAACTCTCAGCTGTGAGCCCACCAGAAAACCACTCCCCTGACATCAGGAACACCTGAGGGTCTCGTGCTCAGAGCAGCTGCAAGCATAGGAAAACAAGCTGTTTACTCAGGCAGGTAGGGGGTCACAGGATATTCAGGGTCTGGGGGTCCACAGTCCCCAACACAATACGAGTCTGTAATACAGTCTTCTGTGTCCACACTGTGCTGTGGCGTGACATGTGTGCTTAGGAAATTTGTAGTTTCAAAATTCCCCCAAATAATTTAGCTTTTTCATATACCAAATAAAACCAACCTTTTAGACTTCTAAAAGAATGTGGCTTAGACTAACATGAATGGTTTATGGTGTTGTCTATATAGGATGGAAAAGTGTGTACTTCCTTACAACTATTGTGATTGTGTCCCGTATTCCCAAGTCAACATCTTTTCTGTTAGAAGTGGTCAGTACTATTCATGCAATAAAATGGCTCATCTGATCACTACCTGTACTATTATTGTGTGCATATTAGGAATGAGATTCTGATCTTTTATACTCCTGAAGATTCTGCCTTTAATACTTTAAGTGGAATATAGATGGTTCCCTGTTGATTTTATATGGCATATTCATGTGTCCACGTGTTCAGACATTAGCACTCAATGTTCATATTAATTTCAACCTGGATGCCTTCTTTTAACAAATGAGATTTTATATAACTTAGCTAGAGTACAATTCTCCTTAAAACAAAAAAAGGAACATTTCATGTCTTGTGTAAAAAATAAACCATTTGGCATTTTGGACAGACAATTCATTTATAACTACTTCAAATTGTGGAAGGCTTCTTTAAAAATCAGCAGACACATTAGATATGTCCTGACAGGATAAAAAAAATGAACCCAAATCCTGTGATTGAGAATAACAAAGAGCAGGGCTGAAGAGATGGCTCAACAGCTAAGAACACTTACTGCTTTCTCAGAGGGCTGGAGGTTGGTTTCTAGCTCTCACATCTGGTAGCTCATAGCCACTTTATATACCAACTCCAAGAAGTCTAATAATCTCTTCTGGCTTCTGGGGACATTCTTACACATGTGCATATACACCCATACATGCACATGCACACACACACACACACACACACACACACACACATGAACAAATAATTTCAAAAAAAGAAAGGAAAAGAAAAAATATGAGAACTATGTGTCTGTCCTCAGCTCCATGGTCACAGTGTTATTTGCCTACCCTCCAGGTAGAAGCCTTCTACATCAGTTTGTGTTGATTGTGTAGAAGGTCTCTGGTTCTTCTCACAGGACTGACAACCTCCAGCAGACTTCTGTACAGTGTAGTACTATGAGAATGACAAGGTAAGAACCCATGAAGCCCAGATACCTGAACTCCCAGGAGATTGGTCAGTCCTGTGACTTCCTCCTGTTCTAATCAGTGGAAAGCTCAGCCGAGAACCACACCATAGAATGGCACAATGGATACATACCAATGGAATCCAATCTTATGCCTGACTATTGCTCCCAGAACTTCTAAGATATCTACAAAGTCTCCTTTTAACTTAAGCCTCTCCTTAAGGGATCCACTATTACATGCTGAAATAATCAAGGGAATATGCAGAATATTATGGTGATGCAAACTCCCTGTTTTACCTGCCTCCTGTGTGGCCTCCCACTAAGGAAAAACTATGATAAAATAAAAGAGGATTTTTTTAGTTTATAATACCAGATGCTCTCAATTCTGGCATAAGCGTGATATCGACTCTTTTTAAAAATGTTATTCACTGTAGTACTGTCAGAGAATCTGTATCACAATGGATGAGTACTACAGACAGCTCACCACACAAAACCCCGAAATTCCATAAGGGAGACCACCTGGCCACAGAGCATCTCCAAGCTCCTTGCCTTTGCTGTCAATTGCACCACATTTGAAATGTCTCCATTTCAGTGTGCTGAATACAGTTATGGTGAGAACCCCACGCAGAAAACAAAAAATAAAAACATTATCTGCATAAATCACGATGGTCGCAGAATATTATTTTTAGAGTTTCAATTTGTGTGTTCATTTCATTGCAAGGGATCATTAGCCAGTGATCGATAAAAGACCTCTAAGCAAGGAACACACGACAGTGGAAACAAGTGCTCCATAAGGAGAAGGAAAGAAACCCAGAATGGTACAGCATCTGCAGCTGCGAAAGAGCACCCTGTGTGGGTGTGTTAAATGATGGCCATCTCAATCAAACCCTACCGCTGCTTAACTCCATATGGATATGCCATCAGGAGTAAGAGCAGCGGTTTACGAGCCAGAAAGGGCATTCTTTAAACATGCTTAAAAGGAAATACTTTGTACTTGTTGCAGGCAGGTAGAAATGCGGGAAATGCTAACCTACCTAGAATTCAACCTTCAGGACAAATCTAGGGTCTCCATGTTGTCTGACAGAGATAGGTCTGACCTTGCAAGAGGCTGGGTCGTTATTAACCTTGCAGGACATAAGCCGTATTTGCCCTTAATAACCATCAGCAGTATTGTGCGAGGGCTCCACTGATCCTGCTGCGCCGTGCTGTGCACCAGACCTTCTCTCAGCCACACCAATAGCCTCTAATCAGCAGCGTAGCATCCCACTGAAAAACAAGTTTGGGTTTGGAATTTTCTCGGCTTTCCCTTAGATGGGGCACAAGCATACCAGCGGTTAGCATTCTTCTGTCACAAGTAACTTGTGGATCACCCAGAAATACTAGTGCAGCTTCTATTTCCTTGGATCCGTATCCCACATAAAAGTGACTGTATTCTCATTCCCACAGTGTGTTTGCATATAATCTCAGGGCTGCCTGGACAGGACGCACAGGCTTCCATTGATCAAACTGAAGAATTTAATATTAAAGGAAAACGAAGCCCATTCCCACCTGCTTTGAAAGTCCGATCACACTGTGCATATCTAGAAACGCAGAACTCAGCAAATATGTGTTGATGACGGTAGCTGATATCGGCCTCCTTTGACATGGCTTTTTTTAATATATATACTCATTTTCAAACAACCTAAATTCAGTAGGAAGAAAAAAATCATTTTAGAAGGGGCGAATTCACACAACCCACTTTGAACACAGTTCTGAAAGCATTTTGTAATAGACCAGGCTGACGGAGGCAACACCTAACAGGCTGAAGCCTGTTCCCTTCTGAACACGCCATGAACAGATTCTAGCTTTAGTGCTTCTAAATATTCTTGTCGCAACTCCAGATCAGCCTTTCCATGAAGCACTCATTTTAGGCAATTTCTTGTATCACATGATTCTACTTTGAAATAATTTAGCATCATAACACTCAAACATAAGATGACATGAGACAGAAGATGACTTGCATGGTTTGATACATTTCCATTCTTGATTTCAGATGCTATTTCTCTGTAGCTCAATCTATTAAAAAGCTCAAGTTAATTTTGACCAAGGGAGATGCTAATTAGAGACATTCTGTTCATGGGTAAAAGCAAAACTTCATATTATTTATAGATTTGTTAATATTGGTGCTTCATTTTCCAATAACCTGAATAGACAGTTTACTCTAAAAGTTTTATCTATTTTAATTTAAATAGACTGAGAACCATTAGAAGTGCAGTTAATAGGAAAATAGATTATATTCTGAATATACACAAAATAAAAATTTCTGTATTTTATGAATGCTTTTACACATTAACTTCCAGAATTTGCCTCATCAATTTAAAAACAGGCTTTAAAAAGGCCATAGAGATATTGAATTCAAAATATACCACTGTTATTTCACCTAAGAAGAGGTCTGTCATTCAAATTCCCAGGTTAGAGAAGCATCCAGTACTCCACCTACCTTCACTTCTGCTGCAAGCAAGAGTTGAATGCAAGCCAGTTTGCTGACTCAGTCACTATTACATTCTGTTTATTTTATCTGCCAATCTAAGAAAAGCACAGCTAACTAGGTGGCCTTGTGTGAAATGAGGAATCAAAATATGATTATAAGAGCTGACTTAGACTGAGCAATTGACCTGTGTTGGGCACTAACTACTTTTAGCTTTGGCATCTTATCCTACCCTTACCACTAACCCCATGAGGCAGGCAATGTCCATCCATGTCTCACAAATGGAAGAGCAGTGTCTCAGAATCAACTTCCCCAAACCACACATCGAGAGATGGAAGGAGGTCCAAAAGCATGTTGATTGACTCTAGATCAGTCATTGTTCAAATTTCCAGAGAGTAATTAAAGTTAAAAAATAATTAGGCATGGCTGCACACTCAAACTTCCTGTGGCTAGTGGCAGGCAAATCGATGCTACAGAGGTCAACCATCTCCACAGTCTCAGGTACCCCTATTGAATGGTGCTGTCCTACATTATTGTGTCTTAACAAGTACTAGAAAAAAAATTATTGGTTTTCTGTAATTTTAGGTAACTTGACTTGGGGATGATGTAGGTGGGTCTTCTGTCTATATGTTACTTTCATTGGTCAAATAAAGA
>LOJH01008055.1:19524-30108 GCA_001685095.1 Ellobius talpinus | reverse complement strand
GGGAATAGCAGACTACTTTGCTCTGTCTTGCTGACCCTTTCTGGGGGTTATATTCTGTCCAGGCTTTTTAACTGTTTTTGTTGGTCAAGTTGCTGCCAATTAGATAGACTACCTATATGATTGCACTTCTAGAAGCAGAAGTAGCCACTATACCCAAATGTCTATTACTCTAACACTCAGGAGGCTGGGGTAGAAAGATGAAGAATTCAAATCCAGCCTAGGTTACTTAGTGATACAAAGCAAACACCCACAAACCTAGTGAAATCACCACCTCTGTTTGTGTGTATGGGGGGGAATGAATGCATATATGTTGGTTTGATTTAATCTGAGTTTGGTTTTGTTTGCTTTGATGCACATATTATATGCTCACTGTGTGTAAATTACCAGTTTGAAAACATAAAATATTAAAGATAAATAAGCAAGAGCTGTCTGTGTAGAAGCAGCCTGAAGCTTCCTGGACAAGATACCCTTATATTCATCTTGCCCAAAGCTAGAGCCTAGGACAGAGTGTCCAGTAGTAAAACTATGTGGCCGTGGGGAAGACTACATGGAAGTGGGGAAGACTACATGGTAGTGGGGAAGACTACGTGGCTGTGGGAAAGACTACATGTCAGTGGGGAAGACTACATGTCAGTGGGGAAGACTACATGTCAGTGGGGAAGACTACATGTCAGTGAGGAAGACTACATGGCAGAGGGGAAGACTACATGTCAGTGGGGAAGACTACATGGCAGAGGGGAAGACTACATGTCAGTGGGAAAGACTATGTGGCCGTGGGGAAGACTACGTGGCCGTGGAGAAGACTATGTAGCTGTGGGAAAGACTACATGGCTGTGGGAAAGACTATGTGGCCATGGGGACGACTACGTGGCAGTGGGGAAGACTACATGGCAGTGGGGAAGACTACGTGGCAGAGGTGCTATGCAAGCACAAGAATGTAGTCCGGCTCCCCAGCACCCAGGTAAAAGCTAGTATGCGTGTGAATATCCATACCCTGACGAGAGGAAGCAGTCGGGTCCCCAGAGCTCACTGGCCAACCAGTCTGGCCAGTGGTGAATCTCAGCTTTAGTTAGAGATGCTGTCCGGAAAGGCAAGGTAGAGGGTGATACCAGAAGAAACTTGACATCGATTTCTGGTTTCCACATATGTGCACAAATGCACACAACACACACACACAGACTCCCATTGGATTGGTCCATGACAACCAGAACTTGACAGTTTCCTGTTTACTTATTTTAAGTTGATAGTGAAATCCAGCAGAAAGAGGACAGATGTGCAGGTAATCCCAGTGTGCTCCAGTCAACAGAGTGAGACCCTATCTCAAAAAGACAAAAAAAAGACAATAAACAAACAAAAAGAAGGAAAATTAAAGAAAAGACAGCATCAATAGCAGAAAAACAGAAAGACTCTACGATGGAGTTGAGCTTGATGCACAAGCTGGTAATCTCAGACACTCAGAAGGTTGAGTCGAAAATTGCAAATTCCAGACAAGCATAGTCGAGAGTCTGTTCACCAGGGCAGTTTAGTGAGACCGTTTCTTAAAAGAAAAGGAAAAGAAGTTGAGGGAGCATTAGGTTGTACCTCAGTGAGAGCCCTCTCACCTAGCGTGTGCAAGGAAGGCCATGGGTTCAGTCCTCAACATGGCAAACTCCAAACAAGCCAAGCAAAATAATCACAAAACCTAATTTTTCATATACTCGCCCTACAAGACAAGCCTCCCAGACTGTCCCAGAGCAGTGCATTCACCAAAGGGTGAATCCATGTTGACGCATCGTTGTCTGTGGCCACCATCAGGTTACCTCTCGGTGTTGTGTGGCTTTGGACAAACGCATAATGGCATTTGTCCCTGTGGTAGCATATTGAGAAGTTCACTGACCTAAGAGCCCTCTCTGCTTCACCGATTCTCTCCCTTCCTCTGGCTCTGGGCAGCTCTGAGCACTGTAACATCTCCAGATTGCTACAGTGCTTATCTTTGCCAGAAAGTCTTGTCATTGAAATCATCTCATCAGGCTTGGTAACAAACATGTTTACACACGGAACCATCCCACCAGCCGTTTTGCTGTTTGTTTGTTTATTCTGTGACAGAGTCTCTCACTGTGTAGTTCTGAGACTGGGCTGGAACTCACAGAGATCCACCTGCCTCTGCCTCCCAACCTTTTATTCATTGGGCTACTTATTAATTTTCTTATATGATTGGAAGCATATACCACCACACTCAGTTTTTTTATTTTCACGTGGGTTCTGGGGGATTGAACTCAGGTCCTTTTGGCACTTTACCAACTGAGCTATTGCCTCAACTCTATACTTTGTCTTTTTTTCTTTTCAGAAATAAAAACATAGTTTATAAATAATTTAAGTCTTTAAAGAAAAAATAAAATAGCATAAAAACGATAAGCCATGTAAAGATGGAAAATGCACAGACAGTTTGGATCCTGTATGGTGCTGTGCTGGCTTTACATTTTTTGATTGCTGATGAGCAAACAATAGCTGCCGAGAGACACTGGATTGTAAAAACCACTAAATTAAACCCTTGTTCTGTCTTGTAGTTGTTTCAAGTTTACTACTTTCTGTCTGCAACTGGAATTTTCAGGGGGGGTCTTCCCCAGTCAGATCTGATCTCTACTAACTTTGAAAGAATCCACAGCCTTTCATTTTCTTTAGAAACAAAAGCATAACCTCTTCCCCAATGTAATATATTTTTGAACTTCCATTTTGAAGTTAAGACATTTGAAAAATATATAAGTTGGTGTACCCCTTATCTTAATAGTTATTTTAACAAGAAATTCCTAGCTGGGCAGGATAGCACATATCTGTAATCCCAGCACTTGGGAGGTAAAATCTGGAGGCTTACCAGTTCAAGGACAGCCTTGGCTTCATAAGACCCCAGCTTAAAAAAGAAATCCATTACTTTTTTAAAAAAAATACTATTTTTTATTTTATGTGTGGGTGATGTTGGATGACTCTCTGTAAGCTGTGAATATGTCTTATTACCACTGGTTAATAAAGAATCTGATTTGGCCAGTAGTCAGGCAGAATAGAGCCAGGTGGGAAATCCAAACAAAGACACAGGGAGAAAAAGGGTGGAGTCAAGGAGATACCAGCAGTTACCAGGGAAGCAAGATGTGATGTAAGAAACCACGGGACTCATGGTAAAATATAGGATAATAAATATGGGTTAATTTAGGTTGTAAGAGCTAGTTAATAATAAGCCTGAGCTAATAAACCAAACAGTCTGTAATTAATATTAAGCCTCAGAGTTGTTATTCGAGAACTGGTGGGTGGGAGAGAAACCTCCAGTTATAAATGGTGCCCAATGTCTGGCATGGATCAACTGAGACCTGAGGAAGCTTAAAATAGGCTCTGAATGCAAAGAAATGGAGTCACACTGGGCTTCCTAGTCTCACAGTCTCATGCCAGCAACAGCGCAGTGACGTGACTCTCAACACCTGTGAGCCAACCGCCAATTGCCATGAGCTAAGCTGCATGGCAGGTTTCTGCAGTCTCACACAGGCCTTGGTTCAGAGAGTCTAATCAGCCTCGCACTGTGTGGGGGATTTAGCTTTTACTTATACAAACAAAAAGGGTTTACGGGCAGCATGCTACAAGCTGATTGGTGGCACTGTGGACCTGCTGCACCCCAGAGTTGGAGGGGTGAGCATGGCTCCCAGAGCAGGCAGTGAACACACCTCTGCCATGTTGGAAAACCAAATGGGGCGGAGTCAACAGCCAAATCCACCATGTTGGTCCTAGCCATGCCTGCTCAGCATTTTAAAAATTCTCCTCGTCAAAAAAGGATTACAGATATGCAATAAAGACAGATTCAGACAAAACAAAACAAAAACCTCTAAACAGGTCATAGTATATATAAAAAATGTACGTAGACTTGGGAGAGAGAGAAAAAAGAATAAAGACAGTTATATAAAGAAATAAATAGTTTTAAAGCATAAAGCAAAGTCTTTAATGAGGCAGTAAAAATAATATAAAAGAAAAAAGCCACATAAAGATGGGAAATACACAGGGAGTCCGGATCATGTATAATATTGTGTTGAATTTGAATTTTTTTGATGGCTGATGGACAAGAAACAGACATGGGATTGAAAGAGAGAATGATAAAATATACCAACCTAAATATTTTTAAAATGCCTTAGTTTGAAAATAGAACTCAAAAATGTATTTATAAAATGGAACTTAAAAGATGTATTGCTTTAGAGAGAAGTTTTGCTTTTGTTTCCAAAGGAAACAAGAGGCTATGGATTTGTCCTAGGTTAAGATGGACAAGCTTTGATCAAAGGAGACCTCCTAAACCTTGACAGGTGATATCTATCAACAAAGGTTACCACTGGTCCTCCCAGGATTTGGTCATTATCTCAAAATTTTATCAGAAACTCTAAAGATACTTTGCCCACAGACAGCAGGAAGCAGTTTGGAAAAAAACAATCTTCACATTCCCAACAGTTTTAGGGGGTATGAATGGGCTTTGCTCATTTGGTAGGTTATGGATAGTTGTTATCTTTAGGGGAATATAAGAATATAGGATAAAAAAGACAACTATTAATCTCAGATATTTTACATTGTCATGGATTTAAGTTAATTTTGTTATACTGTATATATGTTTGTATTTTTGTTTAAAGGATTTTTGTATATTGATACAAATTTAAGGTTGATTTTATTATATTATACGTATATTTCTACTATTGTTTAAGGTATTATGTTTATACATCTCGTTTTAAAATGTAATGTATAGTTAAGAAACACAAATTAATAGCCATATATAATAGTTAAACTTATAGTAATGTTAGTTTTTTAGATATGCAGAGACATATTTCAGATGGATAGATAATCTTCAAATACTTCAAAGACCTACAGAATAAGGTATTTAAAATGTTTTAAGATCTTAAATTTTCTCCACAGTGAGACACATCGGCTCCTGGTAGCACCAATTACTTCAAGAGGAATTGAAGCTCAAAGCATCAGAGAAGCTCCTTATGGAGTTTGTTTCAATGTGTCAAGGCTAGCCATCTGGGCAAGAAACTGCTTCCCTGGACTGCTTGACTGTATGCTGTATAAACTGAACACACAGGACCCACAGGAAAATTACCACTAAACTTTGCCAAAGCAAGGTGGGATGGTCCTTCAGGTTCCAGCTTCACAGAAGAAACTACCAGACATTCTTCAGGATACAGAAGAAAGTGACTAACAAACTGCCAATATAGGCAGGACAGTCTTTCAAATTTCCTGCTTCATTGAAAAGTCTGACACATACTATGGGCCTGTGGGCTGAAAATGGAGTACCAACATTACAGAACAGGTGACTATCCAGGCAGTCAGATGTCTCTTTCATTTCTAGAGTTGTAGAAGTTGCTGGCAATGCACTTCCTGTTTACTCAGGTAATATTATAACCTTCTGGGGTTTTTGATGGAGTTGAAGGCTAGATAGTTATAATTATAGTTTTCTTTAGTTATGATAAAAGGTAAATTAGATATGAAACTTTAGACTCACAAAGATAGGATAGATGATATTTTTAATTTTAAAATAGACTAAATATTGTAACTGTAATTCTTGCTTGATAACTGCTTTGTTATCTTCTTGATTAACCAATGGTAATAAAATATATTCACAGCAGAGAGACATCTAACATCATTTCCCTTTTTTGTCTAATCAAAATTACAAGACACACACCACACAAACTGAGATAAAAATATTCATTGACTACAAAACCATGTTTCTTAAATAGTTTTATTGAGACATAATTCACATACCACTTAATTAATCATTTAGATGTACAAGTCTTGCTGAACATGGTAGCATACCTGTAATCCTTGCCTGTGAGAGAAGGTGGCACCTCCTGAATGCTGCGGTTATAGGTGTGCACTAGCTCACCAAATTTCTTTTGCCTGTTTTTAATTCCAGCTGTCCATTTTCTTTTTAAACTTTAATCTTATTATTTTTAGTGTATGTTGTGTGTGTGTGAACATGCATGTGGAGGTCTGAGAACAACTTTCAGGAGTCAGCTCACTCTTTTCATCATGGATTCTAGGGGAGTAGATAACCTCAAACTCAGGTTATTAGATTTCTGCAGCTTTTACCCAATTGCTCATTTTCTTATTGTTGAGTTTCAAGACTATTCCACCTTTGTCGGAATTTCCCCCATTCCAGATTTTTCCATGGGCTTCATCTTTCCTCATTCCTGTGAATTTAAGGCCAGTTTGGGTTACAAAGTAAAACCCTAATTCAAAAAACTAAAAACTTGATAAAAACGTATCAAGTGCCCTGTTTACTAGTTTTTTCAATATATATTAAATATATATTAATATATATAATATATAATAAATAATATATTATATATTATATGATATATATAATATAAATAATATATATGTAATTTAATATATATACTAGTCACAGGGTTCTGTAACCACCACCATAATCAATTTTAGGATGTTTTTATTATATTAGAAAAGTCCTCACTTTCCAAATCCTTCTACTCAACCAGCCTCACCTCTCGACAGCCACTCCATGACTTCTCTGTGACTCTCATCTTTCACTGAGCACATGTTCAACATTTATCCACATTGTAGTGCCAATCAAAACTTCCTCTATTTTTTATAGATGAATACTATTCAATTGTTTAGTGTGGTAGTTTGAATGTAATTGGCCCCATAAGCTCATAGGGAATGGTACTACTAGGAAGTGTGGCTTTGTTGAAGGAAATGTGTCACTGTGGGAGAGGGCTTTGAGGTCTCTTATGCTCAAGCTACACCCAGTATATTCTCAGTTCACTTCCTGTTGTCTGCATATCAAGATGTAGAACTCTGAGCTCCCTCTCAGCACCATGTCTGCCTGCAAGCTGCCATGTCCAGCTATGGTAATAATGGACTAAACCTCTGAAAATAAAAAGTCACACAGTTAAATGTTTTCCTTTATAAGAGTTGCCATGGTCATGGTGTCTCTTTACAGCACTAGAAACACTAAGACATAAATATACAATATTTTGTTTATTGAGCAGAGTAGAGACATGGATTGTTTTACTCTGGGCTATAACAATGCTGCTATGAATACTTACATACATGTTCATGTGCACAATCAGGTTTTTCATTCCTCTTTTCAAACAGGCAAGGACTTGCTGGGCCATGTCGTAAACATTTTTACACTTTTGAGACTATTATCCACACACATGGCACACTCTCACAGATCTGTACGAGGGTCTTCACACCCCCATCAACATTTCTTATTCTGTACTCCTTTGATCATAGTAATCCTTGTGAGTGTGAACTGGTATCTTCCTGCAGGTCTTTTTGTTTGCCTTTATAGTACTGGGGATTTATTGAACCCAGCACCTCCTGCAAGTTAGGCACACATTCTACTACTGAACTATGTATTCCATCCCTCTTTTTAGTTTTTATTTTGAAGCAAGATTTCAGCAAGTTGCCCCATTGGGCAAAAATTTACTCTTGCCCCCAATTTGCAATCTTCCTGTCTCAGTTTCCCAAGGAGCTGAGATCACTCACCTGTACCCTGAGCATGGCTCCCTGGGTGCCTCACTTGCATCCCCCTGTTGAGTGGCACAGCCATATGCTGCCTTTCTGGCATGACAATGCCTTTTTATTTTTCTTTGGTCTGTTTTTTGTTCCTTTTATCGCCCCATCCATTCACCAGGATGGAAGTGAATCCATGGAACTCATGCTGTAGAATGATGCTCCCAGCTTTCATCACCAAATCTGGCAAAGTTTCCAGGCATGTCCAACCTACTGCCATGGGATACATGTACCCCAGGGTACCTATGCAGGTAACCTAACACAATGTTGAAAACTTACTTAACATAAATTTAACTTTTAAGATGACATTTATTTAGTGGGGGGGCTCATGCCATAACTGACATGTAGTCAGAGGACAACCGGCTTGAGTCAGCTCTCTCCTTCCACTGTGGGGGTCACAAGGATCAAACTCAGGTCATCGGACATGATGACAAATGCCTTTACCCACTGAGCAACCCTGATGACCCCATTATGAGATTTTTATTATTGTTGTTGATCATTAGATTGCACCATTCCTGAATGTGAACTTTGTAGATGACAACATCATGTTTCAGTATCAACAGATTAGACATGCCTGTGATTACTTACTCTTTGCTAGAATTTTCCCATTTCAGGTTTTCCATTTGGGGTACAAATTTTACAGATTGTTCAACACTTAAAGTCCCTGGTCTCATCTTTCCTCATTAAACAGATACACCCTACCCAAAGTGTATCATTTAATTTGAGGGTTCTTTTTCCTTTGAGACACATCACCTAGGCTGTCCTGTAACTATGTAGCACAGACTTCCTCAAATATTTGACAGTCCTCCTAATTTGGTCTTAAATGTTGAGATTACAGGGTGGACCACCATGTCTAGCTGTATACACAGCTTTTTTTTTCTAGAGAGATAGTACAGTAGCTAAGAGTCATGTACTGGAGCTCAGATCCCAGCACCCACATCAGGTGGCTCACAGATGCCTGTCACTCCAGCTCCAAAGGATTCTATGCACTCTTTTGATCCAGGTTCAGTTCCCAGCATCTGCATGGTGGCTCACAACCATCTATAACTCCAGGTCCAGAGGAACCCAACGCCCTCTTCTGGCCTCCATGAGAACTACACACATGTAGTGCATACACACAGGTAAAACACCTATAAAATATAATAACTAATTTTTAAAAATTTTAAATAAAGCAAAAATTTTCATGCCAAAGTGGTAAAAGACTACTCAAAATTATCAACAAAAACGACAACAACACACACACACATGCACACAAAATGCCACCCTGACACCTGCCTCTTGAGCTCCCACATCAGCACAGGCTCTTACCTAGTTCTGTAAGCCCACCTGCTTCTGGATTTCCCTAGTGGCTGCTCTTGGGGCATCCACACAGGGGTCAAACCTGCGAGGACTGATTGAGCTGCTTTCCTGTGCACCAGCAGGGGTCCCAGCTAAGCCAGGGAGTGAGCATCTCAGGGTATCTTGAATCAGATGCAAGGGTGTGCATCCAGTCTGAGCAGCGAGGGCTAGGACAACTACTCTCCAAAGCAGGAGAGCAGCCATCCAGGACAAGCTGGCCAAAGCCTTCCGGTTTCAACAACCGAAGAGCAGAAAAGGGAAGCGCTCCCACCCTTTCTTTTAACTGAGCCCTCAATGCATGCCCAGGAAGGGCTGAGAGCACCACCACGCCTGTATCTTCCTGGGCTTCTAATGAAATCCCTCTGGCTACTTTATTTAATCACATTTCTACCTAGTTGTCAAAAGTTGAATATTTCCATGGCAGAAGGAAGAGTATGACAAAATGGAGAAAGAAAAAAAACTTAGCAATTTGTTAGTTTTTTAATGGCAATGCTCTCACCAGTTCACAAATACAGATCTCAGGCATGGGCTCAAAAGCAAGGGAAGGACTGGATAGCTGGCTCAGTGGTTAAGAGCACTGGCTGCTCTTCTACTTTCTAGGGTTCAATTCCCAGCACCCACATGGCAGCTTACAACCAACTCTAATTCTGCTTCCAGGGACTATGATGCCCCCTTCTGGCATCCCTGGGCTCCAGGCACACAGGTACATAGACACACATGCAGGTAAAACACCTATACACATACAATAAAAAGAAACAAATCTTTAAAAAATTTACAAAATAAAACAAAAAATGCCAAAGGAAGGGGTGTCTGTGCCAAATAGGTCTCAGCCACCAATGAGGCCTGAACACTTTGCAAGTACATCAAGACAGTCAGTAGTCTTCACGGTGACAGGGAGGATCCCTGAGCTCCCAGCATCATCACGACTCACAGTTCTGTACCTCAAGGGCAGGCTGGAGAGATGGCTCAGGACACATGCTGCTCCTAGAGGACCCGAGTTTGGTGCAGCACACGTCAAGCAGCTCACAATCTCCTTTCGGCCTCCCCACACCAATGTGCATGTGCAGTGCATGAGGCCAGAAAAGAGCAGCAGATGCCCCAGAAGTAGAGTTGTCGACAGTTGTGAGCCACCGTGTGAGCACTGGAAACTGAACCGAGGTCCTCTGGAAGAGGAGCCAGCACTCTTAACCACTGAGCCACTCTCCAGCCCCTATCAGAGAAAGATTTATTTCCTCAGACTCCCTTGTTCACACACCTCTAACAAGAACTCTCTGTGTCAGGGTGAATTTGGTTGGGTATGGTGGCCCACGATTGTAGTTCCATTACCTGGAAAGCTGAAACAAGAGGACCACTGTGAGTTTGAGGTCAGTCTACGCCCCAGAGTAAGATCTTTTCCAAAAGGAAAGAAAAGAAGGAAGGAGGAAGGAAGAGGAGGGATGAAGAAAAGAAGGGGAAGGAAGAGAGGGAGGAAGGAAGGGGAGGGAAGGAGGGGGAAGGGAGGGAAGGAGGGAGGGAGAGAGGGAGGGATGAGATGTATCCCTTGTAAGAAAGGGAAGGTCATTAATTTTCTTTACTTTCTTTTTTACTTTTTTTCCCCTAACTTTTCAGGGGTTCCCACAGAGATAGCTGCCTCCAGCCCTTTAAGAAGGGAACTCAAGGAGGTCCTTGGACATTCCACAGGGCAGGGAACCCTGACTGCTCTTTGGTCTA